>WNWK01013158.1:0-56411 GCA_009830355.1 Cherax destructor | reverse complement strand
ATGCCCCATCCACCGTCATCTTGCACTCTATACCCTCCCAATCGTCCATCCCCCTCTTAAAACCCCCTCCCTGCATCCTACAAAAACCTGAAAAGCGCTGTAAAAACCTGTAGTTTGGCGCTTCTATTTGATTATAATAATAATAAAAATTTTTGAAGCATGATGTAAGACAAGTCACCCATCCCAAACAGGGGGTAAGTAAGATAATTTGTTATTTTAAAATGAGCGATGCAGGTGAAAGTGAAAAGAAAAAAGGTAATTGGTGACATTTGATGAGCATCCCCCCGTTTTCACTGTTACACAAATATCTGTTGTTCTATCTTTAAGCTTCTGCTATTGTGTCTTCCAATTTATATTTTCTTCTCAACTTCTGTCTGTCAAGTTTCTCTGCCCATCGTCTGAAAGTTTCTTTTCCTCTGTCTGCCAAGCTTTCTGCTATTCGTCTTAAAGTTTCTCTGTCTTCCCCCTTTTTCGTTTTCTGTCGGTCTGTCAAGCTTCTGAAAACTTCTTCTGTCAACCTCTGTCTTTTGCCTATCAGTCAAAGTTCTCTCCTATCTGTCTGCCCTTTCCAAGATTAGCTCCCCCGTCTCAGAGAGTTTCCACTCCTGAACCAACACGCCTGGTTTCCCCTGAGCAAGTGCAAATATGTATTTGCCAGTCATGTTTACACATTATATCTACAAGAAACTTTGGTTTTTTTGGGTTACCCCTTGGAAATTTTTCCATTGTATAATTGTATTTGTGTACCTGTGAGAAAAAGAGATAGACAGAGTCAGATGAGATAGACGAGACAGACAGACAAAGATGGGGCAGGCATAGGTTATAAACATTTTTAAAATTTAAAATTTAAAAGGGTTTTTGATTTTTTGACCACTTATGACCATTATCCACCTCAGAGCCATTAAACCCTGGGTAAACATCACTTTCCACTTAAAATGGGAAAAGAAATTTTTTTACATGACATCAGTGAACCCCCCATGTGTTTGCCACGCTGTTTGCTCTAGCTGGCCCCAAATTGACCTGGTCCTCCCACAAGGTACTGGGGCCCCAGATTTTTTAATAAAACCAAACCAAGGGCTAAGACCCATTCTATCTGACCAGGCATCTCAGGCCAATTGTCCCAAAATTTTTGCAGGCAGGAAAAAAAAAAGTAAATGTACGTTTGGGGGGTAGGGGTTTTGGGCCGTTTTGGGTTAAAAGTTCCCACACACCCCGCAACATGTCTAAAAACTCTCCCCCTCCCACACTCCCCCTCTTCTCCAATACCTGAAACCCTTCATGAGAGAAAAAAAGAGACCATCAACCCAAATTTGAAAAACAATTACAGGTTATATTTAACCCTTTTTGGTAGGACGGCCTTTTGGGGGGCCCCTTGACGGGGAAGGGGCTTTGTCTAAGAATTGGATCTTTGTCTTCTTCCTCAGACCGAAATACCCCCAACCCCCCCCCCTTTCCCCTTCCCATCCTTTTCCCCCTTTCCTCCTCCCCCTCCCCCCCTTCCCCCCCTCCCTTTTTTTTTCCCCTTCCTTTTTTCCCCTGTGAGTTTCCCCGGATTCGGGCCGGGGGGAAGGACCGATTCCTCCCCTTCCTTTGAGGTTCGGCGGGGGTAGTTGCCGGGAATCTGGATCACCTGAGGATGCTGATCCTCTCCAGTCTCCCGGGGTGGCTTTGGGTTCTTTCGGGGACGGGTTCTCTGGAGGCCACCTTGGGCCCGGGGGGGGGCTAAAAGGGGGATGCTTTGTGGTGGGATCCGCCGCCCTATCTTTTGTCCCGAGGGGTGGGGGATGGAGGTTGCATCCCGATTTCGGTTTTCTGGCATAAGGGAGGTTGGCACGGGGTTTCCCTGCAGCATCTGCACACGCGGTGTTGAGGTTCTCTGGGCGGGAGGGGTTTACCCTTCATTCCCCCTTTGAACTTTCCCCCACTTTCCCCCCTTTTTTTTTTTTTTCTTTTTTTTTTTTTAAAAAAAAAAAAGAAGTAACCAACATGGACACCCCAAACTGGAACCTCCACCCCGTGCCCCTTTCTGAAACCCCACCCAGTTCTGACCCTACCTTGTTAATGGAAAACTCTTCGGGCACCTCCAATACCTCTATCGCTTGCTAGTACCAGTTTCACTTGCTTCAGGTACCGGTTCCGACCGGCCCTTTTGCATGTCTGGGCCTTCCTCGTCTTTTACCTTATTCCAGCTTCTCCCTCTACTTGGGGAATTTCGGATTGCTCGCCCGCCCACGGGACCACCTTTTGGGCCCCACATCCAAACGACCAAGACCCTTACATGATGATTCGACACTTCATTCTCATTCATCTAGAAACACCAGCTCATCACGCACTCCCCTTTAAAAACTTTGTTTACACTATTCAATGGACAAAGTTTTTTTCTCTACGCCCCATGTAGGTAAAGATATCTCATTTCACGCCTCAAGATGGCACTCCCTCATCACGGTCCAGAATGCTGGGAAGCTCAGATCTTTTCTCCTTATGACAATAGATACTATTCCCATCACTATTGAAAGCATCATTCACTCACCCCTTTTAGTGGTACTGTCATTTTACCCCACACCATTGTCCAACGGGAAATTTTCCCGACATGTGGGATGACATTCTGGAGCAGCTTGAAACCCAAAAACCCCCCTATCCTTAAAGTTGACATTTTTGTCCTCCCTGCCAATGTGAAGACGTTATCCTTGCAGTATAGCCGTTAACATTTGACTGCCATGAACTTCCGCCCTTGGTCTACATTGCAGGTCACTGTTACAGTTCAAAGGTGACCCTACTCCGCAACAGTGTAGAAACTGCTGGTGTTTTGGTCATCCAGCGAAATATTGAGGTCCATGGCTGAATGCCCAGTCTGTGTGCCAATGACCATACCAGTCCTTCTTGTAATTTACCTCCTTCTTGCCTTAACTGTCGTGAGGCACATCCATCTTATTCTCGCCATTGTCAGGTTTACCTAAACGAGTGGGAAATCGTGTCTCAAAGAATCGGAAGGCTTCTCATATGCTATGGCCGTCTCTCATCTACGCCTTCAAGGGAGACTTCCCGTATTTTCTATTCTCGCATTGCTAAAGGTCCCCCACTTCTGGGTTCCCAACTCCGCGGCTTCCTCTGTGGTCGCCCATCCTCAGTCATCCCTGTCTCAATTCTTTTTGCTTTTCTTTGCCCGAGGTCTCTACCTCGGCATCCCATACTGTGGAGGTTCATGTTCCTCGCTCAATATCTTCATCCCCTGTCCCTCCCAAGTTTCTTCCTTGACTGCCCCCAACGTCACTTCCACTCCTGTCCCCTCCTAAGCCCCTTCGACAGCTTTCCTATCCATCTCCTTGCCATCTACTTTAGTACAGTCTATAGTCTCCCAGATTGTTGCTCACCCTCCTCCTCCTTCCACCTCTAATGTGGTCCCACATCCTGCATCTCTGTCTTCCAAACGCTGGAAGCTATCGCAGGATATATTGCAGAGACTGGAACGTTGATGGACACCACTCCACCTCCGGTTCCTCCTCCTCTCTTCTCCATCAACACCACTCCTTCCTTCACAGCGTCCCACTCCTTCTCTGCTTACAGGTCTTCCGCTGCCTCCGCACGTGGACTTTTCTAAACGTAGTCCATAGATACCTCTAACTTCAACTTGCATATTTTCATAAATCTACGCTTATTTGCAGTGGAATATCCGAGGCCTCAGGGGCAACCGAGGTGAGTTTCAGGTGTTGCTCTCCCCAGTTATCCCGTTTTAGTCTGTTTACAAGAACCCAAATTACACTCCGCTGTTATCCGCCCCTTTGGGCTATGATTTATTATATTCATTGATCCTTTTCCGATGGAACCTTTAACGAAAGTGCTCTTCTTATATGCACTGGTATTCCTTACCGTCAGCTCTATGTTCATTCTTCTCTACATTACACTGCAGCCCGTATCCACTTGAATAAGTGATACACTGCTCTCTGTATCTCTCCCTTCTCGGCATTGTCTATTCCAGATGTTTCTTTTCTGGTTTCTTCCTTGCCGCCACCGCTTCTGTTACTTGGTGATTTTAACGCACACCATTTTCTTGGGGGGTCGACTGTGACTCCTGTGACATTCAGTTGGAGGCATTTCTTGCTTCTTTCCCTCTCCATGTTTTGAATACGGTAATCCCACCTATTTTGATCCTCGAACTCATTCTTTCTCTTGCATCGATCTCCCCATCTGCTCTTCCACAACTGTCATCTACTTCACCTGGTCTGTCCTCCCGGACTTTCATGACAGCGATCATTTTCCAATCATCCTTAAGTCCCCTTCGTATTCTCCATCTCCTGTAGCCCACACTGGCAATTTGACCGGCGAAATGGAACCTTATGCACATCTTACTGTCTTTCAAGAGGGTACTTCCTCGTCCTCCATTGATGAGGTTTACATCTCTTTTCATCCTCCGTCTTAACCCCAGCTTCACATTCTATCCCCCAAACCTCAGGCAAGCATTCCAGAAGTGTGTGCCTTGGTGGTCTCCCTGCTTGTGCTCAGGCAGTACGTTGAAATGCTATGCAGTGGGGAGGTATCAATATAATAGAATGAAAGAGAGACTCTTGATTTTATGCAGAGGAGAGCAATTGCTAGCCATGTTATACGTGACCCTAAACGCACTGCTGGCGAGATTATGTTTCTACTGTCACTTCAGCTTCCTTTGATGAGTATCTGGAAGAAGTGCAGAAATTGAGTGGTAATTCCTCCCGACCCAGCTATTGTTCTTCAGGCTGTCGGGTCGATATAGCACACCTCTCTGCCGCTGCCACTAAAATTGGTAATCATGTGGTCTGCATTTAGGGGCTCCATCTATGCCCTCGTACCTTTCTTCTAAGTCTGCCAGCGAGTTAAAAGCCCTTAGATTTTTCTTTTCTCAGAGAATAATCTGTGCCAGTGATCTTATAAGGTTCATCCCTCCAGTGCTCGCAACAAATCAGGCAGAAAAAGTTATACTGAGTCAAAAACAAGGGAATTAGTGTGTCAGAACATAGTGCCATAATGCCAGAGGGAAACTTAAGTGCCATGTGAAATATCAAAACAGAACGATTATTTGTCAGAGGAAGGAGAGTATCCCTGAAAATAGGGTGAAGATAGATCTGTATAGTGAATATCTCAGTGGTGTAATAGTATACAGATAAGTTAATAGATGTTAAAGTGAAAACTAAGGCGAAAGTGTAGGCCTAACGAGTTTGTGTTTGAAATCAGTTGCAGGGTCCTTACCATGTAATTCCGTGTATTGATAATTTTAAACTGTTAGTATACCTGACGAAAATCTAGTGATTACATTGATATAAAAATCTATGAAATATCGAATAGGTGCCCAATCTTGAGGAAATACGTAATTTGTCCAGCTGAAAATACGATAAACAGTGTTGAGTTGTGAGTTGTCAGTGAATGATTTCACCAACATAAGTTTGTATATCTTCCAGTCATCATAGAAAAACAGCAGTGTTGTGGTGTAGAAAAACAAAAACTAAACCCAGTAGAGTGAACTATAAGTCATAAAAACCCTAGATGTTAAACCAGGTGAGGCTTACTAGGTGCCAGAAGTAAACAGGTGCCAGAGGTAAACCAGGGTGCCAGAGGTACGGCCGCCTGTCACAGTAGGAGCTGCCAGAAGCACCGATTTTTTTTCTCCAACACACAAGTTATACTTTTATACCATACTGATCATTATTACTCTGTTTAATCATCTAACAGTGGTCTGTCTTGCGTAACCCAAACAGTCCCTACAGGATTCATTAAATAATGAACTGGATCTCGCCAGATGCAAGAAATAAGGGAACCATTGACCGATTCAAAACTGGTATCCTTGTCCAGATTCAATAAGCAGACGGAGTTTTAGGGACGTTATCAAACACCAAACAATAACAATAACTTAAAGCGTAAGATTGTCCAAACACTTAAACATGCAAATAAAATAGATACGATACAAATAGACGGATCACACTTCAGGGAAGCTATTAGTAGAATATACAGTAAAACAACCAACAAAATCAATCATTAAACCCTGTGTAGTATCAAACAAAAAAACAAACATTCCACTGCATGGATTACATGCAACTTTTGTGGTAAATACTGCCACGCCCCTTGTGTAGACATCCAAGAATCTACTACATGAGATATTAAACAAGGGAAGTGTTTTGGATGTCCAAATGAGACTGAACTGTGGAATAAAATCACATTGATAATCAAAGATGACAACACCAAATCAGACTTCATAAAAACATGACAGCTTTCTATAACAGTTGGTAAAGTAAAAATAAAGGCCAGATGGTGCTACTGCCCTGGTACAGATGTTAAAATGGTTGACAGTAAATGTAAGAATGGAGAAATAAATGATGGTGACCTGAAGAGGGACAGTAGCTCTAGTGAAATAAATGATGGAGAAACAGGTGTAGACAAGGACACACAAACAAACAGTGTTACAAACTAGCAGTACCATGTAGATAGTAAACAAGGGGATGCCCAGGAAATACTGAAGATAAATTACCGGAAACAGTTGAAGGCTCCATTGTTAAGCACTAGTAATGAAGACAGACATGAGACAGGAACACACCCACCAATGGGGAACACAGTCACAAAAAACCAGGGCAAACGGAAACCAGGCCTATGTGAATATTATGACTTGGTATCTGCAGGCATGGAAAATCTGGGAAATCAGATGGGACATGCAATTATGATCACAACAAAAATGCCGTGCTCCATATGAAAACAGGCAAATGCAACCTCCCGTCCTGTAAATTTTTCCACCCTTAAATGTGCCACACATCAATTCAGGAAAGACAGTGTATAACTTATATTGCCAGGCACACCACCTAAAGGGTACGAGGCGACAGAACATCCAGACCATGGCAAAACCTGGGTAGCCACAGCCACTCCGGAGAGAGAGGATTTTAGTGCCAGGAAGGAAAAAGCTGGCAGGAAATGACAGAAATTGTACACCAACTGCATCATTTCTGGAGTGGAATCACAGTCATGGCCTCCACCCAATACAACAGATATTAGTGCTGGAAAAAGACCCCCATACCACCAATACCACAAATCCAACGACATTCATCTTTGCAAATATACAGGGTCTAAAGCCAGCAACAACAACAAGGTACCTCATTCGTACTCTCGAGTCTGCTAAGTGCCTTCACAGATTACTCCAGGAAAAGATACTATGACTCAAAATATCCACAAACTTTACAACTTATACTTGACTAAATGACAGGCTAAAACGGGGTCAACACAAGTACTTACATCGTGGACTGCTTAAGAGTCAAATGCTATGTTTGAGCTTTCACAGAGACCACATCAAGAATCACTGGACAATGAAATATGGATCCAGGCTACAACTCCATACAGGTTGACGAGTGAACAGGCAAAAGGACTGGCCTGTCTATCCAGTGAATCACTTATATGTTCAGAACTACTAAATGCCTCAAATGATGTAGTTGAAGTATTGCAAAAAGGTCAGAATCAAAACCTGAGTCATCGTGAGTTGTTACAAGCCCCGATGCAAGCCAACAATTCCAGGACAGCTTCTGAAAATTGACCACTGTCTGAAAATCTTCAGCTCCTGCCAACATCTTGCTACTGGGATTTACCCAGGCCTAAATGGAGACATTGCAACAATGTGGTAGAGAATCCAGAGGCAGCTCAGATGCTCACCATGAACTTTTAAATCCTGCACCAGTTCACCTTAACGCAAATAGTAGAGCCTCAAGATTGAATCGTTGACCTCACTTCACCAATGATGATCTGATACAATGTCATCATGGTTTGAAAACAATATACTCATGATCACAACATAATAGAGATCCAGACATGCATGCGGGGAGCCCAAGATCAACAAAATGTGATCACCGGAGGGAGCCTTCTCCAAATTCAACTTCAATAACAAAACATAAGGTGGGACCAAGTAAACCAAGTCCTAAATGATATAAAGTGGAAGATTGCCTAAGCATCACAGATCTAACCTATGTCTAGAACAAATTAACTCTGTGGCCTCGACGTTTGCACAAGTCAAATTCCCTTAAGGAAAAGGAAAGATGCAAACTAGAAAGAGAGCGTCCTATACAGGCGAAGGCAAAGAATAACGGAGCGGCTACAGTAGGCCAATATATCTGAAATACGAAGGGAGACACTAGTCAGAGAAATAGCAAACATCGAATTAAAACTAAAGGAATCTTACAGGAATCAAGAAACGTGGGAAGAACTAAAAGCTATAAATGAAATTGAAAGAAACCCAAAGTATTTTCTTATGCAAAATCAAAGTCGAGAACAACAACCAGTATTGGGCCTCTACTTAAACAGGATGGGTCCTCACAGTATGACTCCAGTTTTTAGCAAGCCGCAACCAGACTGAAAATCGAAGACCTAAATGAATTTTTTAGAGAGTGCCACAGAATTTGACAGACGCATGCCTATCTGAGATCACCCCAATGCCAAATGACTTCGAGAAGGCAATACAGTGGACCCTCGCTATTTGAATTTAATCCATTCCAGGAGCTTGTTCTTAACGTGAAATGTTCGAAAGGCAATTTAATTTTTCCTATAAGAAATAATGGAAATACAATTAATCCTTCCAGAAATCCAAAAATATTAAAAAATAATATATTTTAATAAAATTAAGCTTCTACATAAACAAAAACATTAAATACTACAGTGCGGTACTACTAAAAGTATTAGTAAATAAATGCAAGTCTTTTACTTACCATTATTGAAGATTGTTGATGGATATGGAAGAGAGGGAGGAGGAGTGAGGGAGGGAGGTGTTAGTGTTTGGAAGGGAATCCTTCCAGAAGGACTTCAGGTATCAAAGCCCTATCTGGGGTTACTTTTCTTTGTCTTTTAATCCCACTAGGACCAGCTTGGGAGTCACTGGACACTTTAACAAAATAACTGTCCACAGTCCTCTGTTTCTGGTGCCTTTTCAACATGTTCCTGAAGAAGGACATTGTTTGGTCACTGAACATGCTGCTGTTAGGCTTGTGTTTGAGCTTGTTCAGGGTGGTATTTTCAACAAAACTTTGCAATCTATTCCACATTGTACACATCTCCTTAATCTCTGAAGAAGGCACCTCTTCAGCCCCTCTTCCTCCTCCTTCTCCCGTGAATCAATAGCCTCAAATCTGGTCTGATGCTCTTCCATTTCCAGCTGTTGCAGCTCTTGAGTTGTTAGCTCTACCCTGTGGCCCTGCACTAACTCTTCCACATCCTGCCACTCACCTCGAACCCCAGGGACTTGCCCAATTCCACAATAGAGTCCACAACAGGCACAGGGTCGGCAGGGTCAGGGTCAGCCTCAAAACCTTCAAAATCCCTCTGTTGGACACAACCTGGCCACAATGGTCTCCAAGCAGAGTTCAAAGTCCTTGAAGTCACTCCTCCCAAGCCTTGCCTATAAGGCCTATGCAGCTGTAGATATTGAAGTGATTCTTCCAGAACTCTCTAAGGTCAATTCACTGTCCGAGGTCATTTCAAAGCACTTTTCAAACACTGCTTTTGTGTAGAGTTTTTTGAAGTTACAGATGACCTGCTGGTCCATGGGCTGGAGGAGAGGAGTGGTGTTAGGAGGCAAGAACTTCAGTTTTATAAATTTGAAGTCTTCACACAGTAGGTCTTCCATGTTTTGAGGATGTGAAGGAGCATTGTCCAGTAACAGGAGACACTTTTTGTCCAAACCCTTTTCCTGTAGGTATTTTCTCACACTGGGGCCAAACACTTCATGGATCCAGTCACTGAAAAGGTGCTTTGTGACCCATGCATTCTGACTTGCTCTCCACAAGACACACAATCTACTTATGACGACATTGTGTCTCTTGAACACTCTGGGATTTTCTGAGTGATACACTAGTAAAGGCTTCAATTTAAAATCCCCACTAGCATTACTACACATCATGAGAGTTAGCCTTCTTTCATAGGCTTGTGTCCTGGCAGTGCTTTTTCCTCCTGAGTAATGTAGGTCCTGTTGGGCATTTTCTTCCAAAACAGGCCTGTTTCGTCACAATTGAACACTTGTTCAGGTTTCAATTTTTCAGTCTTTATGTAGTCCTGAAACTCTTTTATGAATTTTTCAGCTGCACGTTTGTCTGAACTGGCAGCCTCACCATGCCTTACCACATTATGTATGCCACTACGATTTTTAAATCTCTCAAACCAGCCTTTGCTGGCTTTAAATTCACTACCATTACAATCAACACTGGTTGCAGGCATTTTCTTTGCAAGATCGGCATGCAAGTTCTTTGCCTTTTCACAAATGATTGACTCCAACACACTATCACCCGCTAACTCTTTATCCTTGATCCACACCAGCAACAACTCAATATCTTTGATTACTTGTGGTCTATTTTTGGCTAGTACAGTAACACCTTTTGCAATATCAGCTTGCTTAATTTCTTCCTTCTTAAGCAGGATAGAAGCGATAGTTGACCTGTTTTTGCCATATATCCTGGCAAGATCACACAATCGCACACCACTCATATTTTTGTATTATTTCCTTCTTCATTTCTATGGTGTTTCTCACTTTCATCAGCCCAGGGGTACCACTAGGAACTTTCTTGGGACCCATGGTAGCTTATTTCACAGTCGCACTTAATGAACAAACTCCAAAAATTATAATTAAGTGTGAAATGTCTGGAGAAGCGTGCAGGGTATTGTTCTCTCGAGTGTAAACAACGCGGGACTGGCTCTCCACGCCTGCACGGTGAGGCACCCAAGCGCCTGGGCGGACAGGTCACAAACGCATTCGTTCGACTCGCGATAATTTGTTCGCATGACGATATCGATTTTCTTTTACTAATGACGATTTGTTCGGCTGCCGAGCCGTTCGAATAGCGGGGGTCCACTGTAAATGACATGCCCATGCACTCCGCTCCAGGCCCAGACTCATGGAACTCCGTGTTCATCAAGAAATGCAAGAAGCCCCTATCACGTGCTTTTAACATCCTATGGAGAGGGAGCATGGACACTGCGGTCGTCCCGCAGTTACTAGAAACAACAGACATAGCCCCACTCCACAAAGGGGGCAGTAAAACAATAGCAAAGAACTACAGACCAATAGCGCTAACGCCCCATATCATAAAAATCTTTGAAAGGGTTCTAAGAAGCAAGACTGCCACTCATGTTGATACCCATAAATTGCACAACCCAGGGCTGCATGGGTTTAGAGCAGGTCGCTCCTGTCTGTCCCAACTACTGGACCACTACGACAAGGTCCTGGATGCTCTAGAAGACAAACAGAATGCAGATGTTATATACACAGACTTTGCAAAAGCCTTTGACAAGTGTGACCATGGTGTAATAGCACACAAAATGCGTGATAAAGGAATAACAGGAAAAGTTGGTAAATGGATCTATAATTTCCTAACAAGTAGAACACAAAGAGTAGTAGTCAACAGAGTAAAGTCTGAGGCAGCTATTGTGAAAAGCTATGTTCCACAAGGCACAGTACTCGCTCCCATCCTGTTCCTCATCCTCATATCGTACATAGACAGGGATATAAGCCACAGTGCTGTGTCTTCCTTTGCAGATGACATCCGAATCTGTATGACAGTGTCCACCGTTGAAGACACTGCAAGACTCCAAGCAGACATAAACCAAATCTTTAAATGGGCTGCAGAAAACAATATGAAGTTCAATAATGAGAAATTTCAATTACTCAGATACGGAAAACGTGAAGAAATTAAAATCTCATCGGAGTACAAAACTAATTCCAACCACACAATAGAGCGAAAAACTAATGTCAAAGACCTGGGAGTGATCATGTCAGAGGATCTCACCTTCAAGGACCATAATGTCTAATGCGTAGCAATTGCATCTGCTAGAAAAATAACAGGATAGATAATGAGAACCTTCAAAACCAGGGATGCCAAGCCCATGTTGACACTTTACAGATCGCTTGTTCTATCTAGGCTGGAATATAGCTGCACACTAACTGCACCTTTCAAGGCGGGTGAAATTGTTGACCTTGAAAATGTGCAGAGAACCTTCATGACAAGCATAACTGCGATAAACCACCTCAATTACTGGGAATGCTTGAAGTTCTTAAACGTGTACTCTCTATAACGCAGGCGGGAGAGATACATTATTATATACACATGGAAAATTCTCGAGGTATTAATACCAAACTTGCACACGAAAATCACTCCCTATGAAAGCAAAAGACTCGACAGGTGATGTAACATACCCCCAATGAAGAGCAGGGGTGCCACTAGCACGTTGAGGGACAAAACAATAAGTGTCAGGGGCCCAAGATTGTTCAACTGCCTCCCAGCATACATCAGGGGGATTACCAACAAACCCCTGGCTGTCTTCAAGCAGGCACTGGACAGGCACCTAAAGTCGGTACCTGACCAGCCGGGCTGTGGTTCGTACGTTGGACTGCATGCGGCCAGCAGTAGCAGCCTGGTTGATCAGGCTCTGGTCCAACATGAGGCCTGGTCACAGACTGGGCCGCAGGGGCGTTGACCCTGGAATTCTCTCCAGGTAAACTCCAGGTATAATGTGCCTTTTACCCTTCAAGAACTGGAGGCAACACTCTCCGCTTGCTGATCATCGGCAGCTGGGCCAGACGGCATACATATTCGTATGCTATATCATTTACATCAGTCTGCTCTTGCTGCCCTCTTACGACTCTTTAACCCTTTGACTGTTTCGGTCATATATATACGTCTTACGAGCCACTGTTTTGGACGTATTAATACACATAAATTCTAGCGAGGGGTGTTAATGTTGCAGTTTTATAGCTGTAGTGTAAACCACCCCTCTGGCAAGACAGTGATGGAGTGAATGATGATGAAAGTTTTTCTTTTTCAGGCCACCCTGCCTTGGTGGGAATCGACTGATGTGTTAATAAAAAAAAAAATTCTAGCGGCCTCAAATCAAGTGGGAGAAAGCTGGTAGGCTGACATGTGAGAGAATGGGTCTGTGTGGTCAGTGTGCGCAGTATAAAAAGAATTGGACAGCCAGTGGTGCATTGTGGGAAAGCCATTTCAGTAGTCCATGTTCAGCATGCCTAGTGGTAAGAAATACCAGACTTCCCGGTGAATCTGGGACTCTTCTCTTCCCCAGTGATAGCTCTAACACAGATGGTAGTGTCTCTGTAGATGAATTTCATGGTATTGAAGAGTTTGTGACCAAAAGCAATGCCCAGGATACCAGAAGCAAGGAAGGAAGGAAGTAAGTAAGTTAGGAAGGAAGGAAGAGATGAGAGGAAGGAAGGAAGGAAAGAAGAGATGAAAGGAAGGAAAGAAGAAAGGAAGGAAGAAAGAAAGAAAGGAAGGAGAGATGAGAGGAAGGAAGGAACAAAAGAATTAAGAATGGAAGGAAAAAAAAAAGGAAGGAATGAAGGAAGGAAGGAAATAAGAAAGGAAGGAAGGAATGAAGGAAGAAAGGTAGCTAGAAAGGAGGTTGTGGGGAAGAAGACATGGGTCCCCTTTTGTGTTGACAGGTTGAGAGCAGTGAGGGTGGTGAGTAATGGTATAATGTCATTTTGACAGCTGTCTTACCACTACATCACACAGCACACATTCCTAGCACAACTAGCACACACACACACACACACACACACACACACACACACACACACACACACACACACACACACACACACACACACACACACACACAGAGCTTCAAGTGCTAAGGGAAGTTGATGGAAAATGTCCAGTCATTATATATGTGTATATATATTATAGAACAATAGTAATAAATAATTTTTTGCATTGTTGGTTTGTGTAAACAAGTTCTGTAAACAATATGATGATAATAATGTTTGTGCAGTTATTGTGTTGCATACAACGAGTGTATATATGTACAAAGCACATTACTTGGGTATCACAGGGCACATAAGTTACTTGGAAAAAAAAAAATATTGGAAAATATAAGAAACCATCGAATAGGAGTAAATATAAGTGTACCAGTGAGCGGCATGCACCACTGTTGCCATACGCGGCTCATTTTCTGCCAATCTTTACACCTCCATATCTCGGTAAGTATTGATCCAAAAAAAAAAAAAATTAGGATAAAAACAATCAGGAAAATAATCTTAACATTTTGATAAGAAAAAATATTTTTTTTTTTCGAATATTTTGCGACAACAGGAGAGCACTCAGGATTGGGGGCCTCTTCAAGGGGGGCTCCTTGGTGTGGTGAAAAGGCTCTTGGTCTGAGGAATTAGACCTTTTGGTCTTCTTCCTCAGACCGAACCTAATTACCCCCCAATCCCCCTCCCCTATCCCATCTCCATCCTCCCTGTTTCCCTTTCCTCCCCTTCCTCCTCATCCCTCCCTTATTTCCTTCCCATTTTTACCCTGGGAGCTTCTCTCCTCAGGCATTCTAGTTCCTAGGTAGGGGGAAGGGTACCGTGGTCCATCCCATTCCGTTGAGGTCCTTGGCGGTGGTGTAGTTTGCCGTGGAATCTGGATCGCCTGGGGATGTCCCGATCCATCTCCAGTCTCCCAGAGGGTGGCCTTGGGTATCTTTTGGGCGACGGGAGTATCGCTGGAGGCCACCTTTCAGATTCCGGGGGTGGTGGCTGAAGGTGGTATGCTTTGTGGCGGATATCCGGCCGCCCTCTCTTTTGTCCGCCGAGGTGGCTCGGTGGATGTGAGGTTGCTATCCCGGATTGTTGGTTTACTGGCATGAAGGGTAGGGTATGGCACGGGTTCCATGCAGCATCTGCACTACTTGCGGTGTTTAGGTCCTCTTGGGCACGGAGGGATATTTACGCCCCTTTCATTCCTCCTAGGAGCTATTCCTCCACGTTCCCCTCTTTTTCTTATTCTTTTTTTTATTTTTATTTTATTTTTGTTTTTTTTTCTTAAAAATATAAAGAAAGAAGTAACCTAACCATGGCTGCCCCAATCCATGAACCCACTACCCCCACGCCCCTTCCTGATACCGCACCCAGTACTGACCCTGCCTCATTAATGGACAACTCTTTGGACACCTCTCATGCCCTGTACTCTTGCTGATGCCGGTTCGTTACCTGTTTCAGGTACCAGGGTTCTGACCGCCTTTTGACATATCTGACCTTCACTCTTCTTTGACCTTGATTCTGGCTTCTCCTCGATGGTGCGGCAATTTTGGACTTTTGGACATGACATGCTATTGTAGGTGAGCTAGATAACATTTGTGAAGACATTTAGGAAAACTGGTTAATTGACTGTCCTGGAGGTGGGTAGTACAGTGCCTACACTCTGAAGGAGGGGTGAAGGTGGGAAGAACAGTGCCTGCACTCTGAAGGAGGGGTGGAGGTGGGAAGTACAGTGCCTGCACTCTGAAGGAGGGGTGGAGGTGGGAAGTACAGTGCCTGCACTATGGAGGAGGGTGGAGGTGGAAGTACAGTGCCTGCACTCTGAAGGAGGGTGGAGATAGGAAGTACAGTGCCTGCACTCTGAAGGAGAGGTGAAGGTGGGAAGTAGAGTGCCTGCACTCTGAAGGAGGGATGGAGGTGGGAAATACAGTGCCTGCACTCTGGAGGAGGGGTGGAGGTGGGAAGTACAGTGCCTGCACTCTGAAGGAGGGGTGGAGATGGGAAGTACAGTGCCTGCACTCTGAAGGAGGGGTGGAGGTGGGAAGTGCAGTGCCTGCACTCTGAAGGAGGGGTGAAGGTGGGAGGTAAAGTGCCTGCACTCTGAAGGAGGGGTGGAGGTGGAAAGTAAAGTGCCTGCACTCTGAAGGAAGAGTGAAGGTGGGAAGTACAGTGCCTGCACTCTGAAGGAGGGGTGGAGGTGGGAAGTACAGTGCCTGCACTCTGAACGAGGGGTGAAGGTGGGAAGTACAGTGCCTGCACTGTGAAGGAGGGGTGGAGGTGGGAAGTACAGTGCCTGCACTGTGAAGGAGGGATGGAGGTGGGAAGTACAGTGCCTGTGAAGGAGGGGTGGAGGTGGGAAGTACAGTTCCTGCACTGTGAAGGAGGGGTGGAGGTGGGAAGTACAGTGCTTGCACTCTGAAAGTGGGGTGAAGGTGGGAGGTAAAGTGCCTGCACTCTGAAGGAGGGTGGAGGTGTGAAGTACAGTGCCTGCACTCTGAAGGAGGGGTGGAGGTGGGAAGTACAGTGCTTACACTCTGAAGGAGGGGTGGAGGTGGGAAGTACAGTGCCTGCACTCTGAAGGAGGGTTGGAGGTGGGAAGTACAGTGCCTGCACTCTGAAGGAGGGGTGGAGATGGGAAGTACAGTGCCTGCACTCTGAAGAAGTGGTGAAGGTGGGAGGTAAAGTTCCTGCACTCTGAAGGAGGAGTGAAGGTGGGAAGTACAGTGCCTGCAATCTGAAGGAGGGGTGGAGGTGGGAAGTACAGTGCCTGCACTCTGAAGGAGGGGTGGAGGTGGGAAGTACAGTGCATGCACTCACAAGGAGGGGTGGAGGTGGGAAGTAAAGTGCCTGCACTCTGAAGGAGTGGTGGTAGGAAGTACAGAGCTTGCACCCTGAAGGATGGGTGGTGGTGGGAAGCACAGTGACTGCACCGTGAAGGATGGGTGGTGGTGGGAAGCACAGTGACTGCACCGTGAAGGATGGGTGGTGGTGGGAAGCACAGTGACTGCACCGTGAAGGAGGGGTGGTGGTGGGAAGCACAGTGACTGCACTCTGAAGGATGTGTGGGAATATTTACAGTTTGGATGAATATCTGAAGTGTAATATCAGTCCTCCACTTGCAAGACAGTGATGGAGAAAGTGTTTCTTCTTTATTGAGTCACCTTAACCCTAGTGGTGTGCTTAAAATAATAATAATATTAATTATAATGATTATTATAAAAGGTCATAAGTTTTCAATTTTATTTTGCAGGTCGTTTGATACCAGAGACTGGCACTTGTAGTGTCAATAAGACAGATCATCCTGGTACAAGAAGGTGGTACTTGTAGTGTCAACACTACAGGTCATCCTGGTAAAAGAAGGTGGTACTTGTAGTGTCAACACTGCAGGTCATCCTGGTACAAGAAGGTGGTACTTGTAGTGTCAACACTGCAGGTCATCCTGGTACAAGAAGGTGGCACTTGTTGTGTCAATATTGCAGGTCATCCTGGTACAAAAAGGTGGCACTTGTTATATCAATACTGCAGGTCATCCTGGTACAAGAAGGTGGTACTTGTAGTGTCAATACTAATGCAGTGCTTATACAGTGACAACACTGTAGCAACAGTGCTTATACAGTGACAACACTGTAACAACAGTGCTTATACAGTGACAACACTAACAACAATGCCTATTCAGTGACAACACTAACAACAGTGCTTATACATTGACAACACTGTAACAACAGTGCTTATACAATGTCAACAGTGCTTATACATTGACAACAATAACAACAGTGCTTATACATTAACAACACTGTAATAACAGTGCTTATACAGTGACAACACTGTAACAACAGTGCCTATTCAGTGACAACACTAACAACAGTGCTTATACATCGACAACCCTGTAACAACAGTGCTTATACAGTAACAACACTGTAACAACAGTGCTTATACAGTGACAACACTAACAACAGTGCTTATACAGTGACAACACTGTAACAACAGTGCTTATACAGTGACAACACTGTAATAACAGTACTTATACAGTGACAACACTGTAACAACAGTGCTTATACAGTGACAACACTGTAACAACAGTGCTTATACAGTGACAACACTGTAACAACAGTGCTTATACAGTGACAACACTAACAACAGTGCTTATACAGTGACAACACTGTAATGACAGTGTTGGTACTACAACACTTGGAGTGTCAACAACAGTGTCTTAAGGTTGTGTGTCATAAATATCTGTTAGTGTCATCCTTCCTATTCCTCAGACACACTTACCCCTACATGTTTAGTGCTTGCTATACTTTAATTAATAGAATTATACAGAAATATTAGTTTTCTGTGTAATAAAATATTCTCAAATCTCCCCTGGTTAAACAATTTAAATATGTGAGAACTTATTGTTCACTATGTCTAAAATACCTGAAAAACAATGTGTTGAGGCAACACAATGTACAGTTGTTCATGTAGCAGAACAATTATATCAACATTCACACTCACTCAAACAATCTTCACAACAACCTCAGTGTGGATATCAGACCAGGTTTATCATAGGCAAAAACACTTCAGTGTTCAGTGTGTCTAAAAGAGTTTTCTGAAAATACAATTTAGCCATTCACATGAGAACTCATACTGGAGAGAATCCATATCAGTGTTCAGAATGTCTGAAAGTCTTTCTAAAAATCAAGTTTAGTAAGTCACATGAGAACTCATACTGGAGAGAAGCCATATCAGTGTTCAGAATGTCTGAAAGACTTTTCTAAAAATCAGGTTTAGTAAGTCACATGAGAACTCATACTGAGAAAAGCCATATCAGTGTTCAGAATGTCTGAAAGACTTTCTGAAAAATCAAGTTTAGTAAATCACATGAGAACTCATACTGAGAGAAGCCATATCAGTGTTCAGAATGTCTGAAAGTCTTTTCTAAAAATCAAGTTTAGTAAGTCACATGAGAATTCATACTGAGAGAAGCCATATCAGTGTTCAGAATGTCTGAAAGACTTTTCTAAACAATCAGGTTTAGTAAGTCACATGAGAACTCATACTAGAGAGAAGCCATATCAGTGTTCAGAATGTCTGAAAGACTTTTTTGAAAAATCAAGTTTAGTAAGTCACATGAGAACTCACACTGGAGAGAAGCCATATCAGTGTTCAGAATGTCTGAAAGTCTTTTCTAAAAAATCAAGTTTAGCAAGTCACATGAGAACTCATACTGGAGAGAAGCCATATCAGTGTTCAGAATGTCTGAAAGACTTTTCTCGGAAACAATATTTAGAAAGACACATTATAACTCATACTGGAGAGAAGCCATATCAGTGTTCAGAATGTCTGAAAGACTTTTCTACAAAATCAAGTTTAGTAAGTCACATGAGAACTCATACTGGAGAGAAGCCATATCAGTGTTCAGAATGTCTGAAAGTCTTTTCTAAAAAATCAAGTTTAGTAAGTCACATGAGAACTCATACTGAGAGAAGCCATATCAGTGTTCAGAATGTCTGAAAGACTTTTCTAAAAATCAAGTTTAGTAAGTCACATGAGAACTCATACTGAGAGAAGCCATATCAGTGTTCAGAATGTCTGAAAGACTTTTCGAAAATCAAGTTTAGTAAGTCACATGAGAACTCATACTGAGAGAAGCATATCAGTGTTCAGATGTCGAAGACTTTTCTGAAATCAAGTTTAGTAAGTCACATGAGAACTCAACTGGAACATATCAGTTTCAGAAGTCTGAAAGACTTTTCTGAAACATATTTAGAAAGTCACATGAGCTATACTGGCAGAAGCCATATCAGTGTTCAGAATTCTGAAAGACTTTTCTGAAATCAGTTTAGTAAGTCACAGAGAACTCATACTGAGAGAGCCATACAGTGTTCAGAATGTCTAGAAAGACTTTCTGAATAACGTTTAGTAAGTCACATGAGAACTCATACTGAGAGAAGCCATTCAGTGTTCAGAATGTCTGAAAAACTTTCTGAAAAATCAAATTTAGCAAGTCACATGAGAACTCATACTGGAAGCCATACCATGTTTCAAGAAGTCTGAAGATTTTTCAATAATCAAGTTTAGTGTCACATGAGAAGTCATCTGGAGAAGCTGTCGAGGTGGATAATGTCATATAATATTTCTCTCCTTCAACATAAAAATCTCTGTTGTCATAATATCACTGTCCCACTGCGTTGTAGCATTTCCAATACTACAAATTCTGGGTTCAATCTGTGGAGAAAGCTGTAGGCCTATAATAGAGAATGGGTCTGGTGTACAGTATAAAAATCTGCAGTTAGTGAAATGAAAAACTCTTACCGATGATTACGACATTGAGATTATTTTGAATAGTTTATGGACTCAAAATATTTTTAAATTAGTGAAATGTTTGATTTTGCCGATGTTCAAAAGAAAACAAATCATGTCACGCATCCATAAAACCAACTGTGAGTCTGATAGCTGTAGAAATCCCATATTATTTATACCATTTTACAATATAGTAGTCTGCATAAAAGTAAATCATTTTTTTTGTGTAAATAAAACTCAAAATGGAAAGCGTAGTATAATATAAGAGGACCTGGAGATGTGACTAATGAACAGACAAAATGTTATTTTAGTGCTAGAAATGTTTGCATTGATAATTCTGGACATTATTCCTCTTCAAGGGGGGCTCCTTGCTGTGGTGAAGAGGCTCTTGGTCTGAGGAATTGGACCTTTTGGTCTTCTTCCTCAGACCGAACCTAATTACCCCCAATCCCCCTCCCCTTTCCCATCTTCCCCATTCTCCCTTTCCCCTTTTCCTCCTCCTCCTCCTCATCCCTCCCTTATTTCCTTCCCATTTTTACCCTGGAGCTTCTTTCATGAGCATTCTAGTTCCTAGGTAGGGAAGGACTGTAGTCCAATCCCATTCCGTTGAGGTTCTTGGCGGGGGTGTAGTTTGCCGTGGAATCTGGATTGCCTGGGATGTCCCGATCCTCTCCGGTCCCCCGGGGTGGCTGGGTATCTTTCAGGCGACGGATGTATCTCTGGGGGCCACCTTTCGGATTTCGGGTATGGTGACCAAAGGCTGTATGCTTTGTGGCGGATATCCGGCCGCCTCTTTTTGTCTGCCGAGATGGCTCGGTGGATGTGAGGTTGCTATACCGGATTGCTGGTTTACTGGCATGAAGGGTAGATATAGCACGAGTTCCATGCAGCATCTGCACTACTTCAGTGTTGAGGTCCTCTTGGCAGAGGGATTTACACTCCTTTCATTCCTCTAGGAGCTATTCCTCCACGTTCCCTTTTTTTATTCTTTTTTTTTTTTATTTTATTTTCTTCTTTCTTTTTTAATAAAAATAAAAGAAAGAAGAACTCTAACCATGCTGACCCAATCCATGAACCCACTACCCCGGCCCCTTCCTGATACCGCACCCAGTACTGACCCTGCCTTGTTAACCCTTTGACTGTTTCGGTCGTATATATACGTTCGGACGTATCAATACGCCTAAATTCTAGCGGGTTCAAATCAAACGGGGAAAGCTGGTAGGGCCACATATGAGAGAATGGGTCTGTGTGGTCAGTGTGCACATAGTATAAAAAATTCTGCAGCACGCAGTACATAATGAGAGAAAAACTCCGACCATTTTTTGGTTAAAACGCCAACTTTGAGGTGTATTTGTATAGTATTTATGGTTTGATTCTCTATTTTATGGTCTCATTTGATAGAATGGACAACATACTACAGAAATATAGATGATTTTGATTAGTTTTATGAAGAAAACGACCTTGAAATTGAGCTCAAAGTAGGAGAAATGTTTGATTTTTGCAAATGTTCAAAGTAAACAAATCACGTGACGCGTTCAATACACATCAATTGGTAAATCTAATATTCTTTCACAAGTGCCTGATATTATTTATACCATTTTTAAATAATGCAATAGTCTGCATAACGTAAATCTTCTATTTTTATGTGAATAAAAATAAAAATAGAAACAAAAAGTAATATATGAGGGCCTAAAGACGTGACTAATGAACAGATAACATCTTATTTTAGTGCCAGGAATGTCTGCATTGTTTATTCTGGACCCTATTTTGAAATTGACAACTTTTTTATTTTGCATGAAATTGGCCAAATTGAGAATTTCTGATCACTTTATTGGGTAGTTGAAATCAATAAATTGGTGGTTTCTTGTACTCAATCGATAGAACAAATGGAGTTCTAAAGAAATATCTATGAGTTTGGTCAACTGGAACAATGGAATTTACCGAAAATAGGGCTCAAAGTCGGGAAATTGCAGATGCGTATATATTGCTGAGATCACTAACCCAGAAGCGTAATTCCTGAGTTTTAATCAAATTTCAAACTTTTGGTGTCTTTACCATCGGGAAACGATTCTCTATCATTTCATAAGAAAATAATTTATTTATTTTTTTAAAATTTTTGACAACAGGAGAGCACTCAGGATTGAGGTTGCCACAGTCAAAGGGTTAATGGACAACCTTTTGGGAAAACCCCTCATGCCCCTGTACCTCTTGCTGTTGCCGGTTCGTCACCTGCTTCAGTACCGAGGTTCCCGACCCTTTGACATATCTGACCTTCGCTTCTTCTTTGATTCCTGCTTCTCCCTCGACTTTGATTCCTGCCCCCTCGACGCTCCTTGTTCATCTCAGAAACGACCAGCCTCGCCACGCACTCCCCTTAAACTCGTTTCAAACTACTCAATGGACAAAGTTTTTTACTCTGCAGACTGACTTCTCCTAATACCTATCTTTCAGACCATAGTATTGGTAAGGCTCTGCTACGCCATGTTGGTAAAGACATCTCATTTCATGCTCTCAAAAGCCGCACTCACATCATCACGGTCCAGAACGCCGGCCGTTTGCATCTTTCTCTTCTACAACCATAGATACTGTTCCATTACTAATGACAAGCATCATTCCCGAATTCTTGTTGTGTTTCTGTCATTTTACCCCCACCATTGTCCAACGGAATTTCCAGACATGTGGTGATGACATTTTTAGAGCAGCTTCGAGCTCCAAGAAAAACGTTATCCTTGCAATATATCTCGTTTAACGTTTGACTGCCGAGAAATTCCACATTCGCTCTACATTGCAGGTCAAGGTTTACAAGTTCGAAAGGTGACTTCTACACCGCAGCAGTGTAAAAGCTGGGGTTGGCATACGATATGCAGCTCATACTCAAGAGTAGATACTCTCGAAACTCTTCAGGTCTTCAGTTGAAGTCCATGGCCGAATGCCCAGTCTGTGGTTGACGACCATGCCAGTTCTTCTTGTACTCTACCTCCTCTCTGCCTTAACTGTCATGAAGCACATCCATCGTATTTCGCCGTTGTCGTTTACCTGAATGAGCGGGGAAATCGTTGTCTCAAAGAGGCAGAAGGCTTCTCATATGCTATGGCGTCTCCCCATCTACGCCTTCAAGGAAGACTCCCGCATTTCCTATTCTCGCATTGCTAAACGTCACCCCGCTTCAGGGGTCCCAACTTCCACGGCTTCCTCTGTGGTCGCCTCATCCTCAATCACCCCTGTCTCGAATCCTTTTGATATTCTTGGCTCCAAGGTCCCTACCTCGCTTCCCATACTATCCACACTCCTTCCTCTACTCACTTGCACAATTCTGAGTCTACACGTCCTCGTCCTTCACCTAAACCTCAGTGCCCCCTTCTCATAAGCTCGGCAAAAATCCCCTACGCCAGGTTCTTCGCCTCCGACTGGTTCTGTGAAAGTGTGTGGAGGTTCATCCTCCTCCTCATACACTACCTTCATCCCCTGTCCCTCCCAAACCCCTACGACAGTTTCCTCTTCTATCTCCTCATCCTCTACTTCAGTAAAGTCCATAGACTCCTTGATAGTTGCTCACTCTTCTTCCACTTCTAATGTAGTCCCACATTCTGCATCTTTGACTTCAAACACTGGAAGCTATTGCAGAATATATTTCAGGAGACTGGACCGATGATGGACACTACTCCACCTAAGGCTCCTCATCTCTCTTCTTCGCTCAACCAGCCCTTCCTTCACAACGTTCTCCTCCTTCTCTGCTTACAGGTCTTTAACTGCTTCCACACTGGACTTTTCTAACCTTAGTCCATAGATTTCTCTCACTTCCACTTATATTTTTCTCTCCATAAATCATGGCTTATTGCAGTGGAATATGCGAGGCCTCGAGGGTAACCGGGTGAACTTCAGGTGTTGCTCTCCCAGTTTTTCCCTGTTGGGGTCTGTTTGCAAGAACCCAAATTACAATCCACTGTTGTCAGCCCTTTTCAGCTATGATTGTTATATTCATCGGATCCTTTTCCGATGAAACCTTTAACAAAGTGCTCTTCTTATATGCACTGGTGTTCCATACCATCACCTCTATGTTCCTTCTTCGTTACATTACACCACAGCCCGTATCCACTTGAATAAGTGGTATACACTCTGTTCTTATATCTCTACCTTCAAGGGCATTGTCTATCCCAGATGTTGATTTTCTGGTTTCTTCCTTACCGCCACCCTTCTATTACTTGCGATTTTAACGCACACCATTTCTCTGGGGAGGGTCGCACTGTGACTCCCATGGCATGCAGCTGAGGCATTTCTTGCTTCTCTTCCTCCATGTTTTAAATACAGGTACTCCTACATATTTTGATCCTCGAACTCATTCTTTCTCCTGTATCGATCTTTCCATCTGCTCTTCCTCAACAGTCCTTGACTTCACCTGGTCTGTCCTCCGGACTTACATGACAGCGATCATTTCCCAATCATCCTTAAGTCCCTTTTGTTTTCTCCACTCCTCATTGCCCACGCTGGCAATTTGACCTGGTGAAATGGGACCTATACGCAAACCTTACGCTTTAATGGGTTCCTACCCGTCCTCCATTGATGAGGTTTTACATCTCTTTTCGCCCTCCATCTTCACAGCGGCTTCACATTCTATTCCCAAACCTTGGGCAAGCATCCTCAGAAGTGCGTGCCTTGGTGGTCTCCTACTTGTGCTCGGGCAGTGCGTTTGAAACGTGCCGCATAGGCAGGTATTGCATAACTGAACCTCAGAGAGACTCCTTGATTTTAAGCAGAAGAGAGCTATTATATGCTCGCCGTGTCATATGTGATGCCAAATTGCTGGCGAGATTACGTTTTTACTGTCACTTCGGCTTCCGAGGAGTGCAGTCTGGAAGAAAATGCGGAAATTGGAGTGGTATTCTCCCCGACCCGGCTCCTGTTCTTCAGGTCCTGGTGTCGATAGCACACCCTCTTGCGCCACTGAAATTGGTAATCATCTAGTCCGCATATCTCAGGGGCTCCATCTCTGAACCTCGTTCCATTATTCTAAGACTGCCAGCGAAGTTAAAGCCCTTAGATTTTTCTTCTTAGAGAAGAACCTATAATTTCCTTTACCTTTCAAGAACTGAGGCAACACTTCTGCTTGCCGATCATCGGCAGCTGGCCAGATGGCATACATATTCGTAGCACAGCATTTACATCAGTCTGCTCTTACTGTCCTCTTATGACTCTTTTTAATCTCATATGGTCGCAAGGAGTTCTTCCCCAGCTGTGGAAGTCTGCTATTGTTCTCCCTTTTCGAAAACCAGGTACTACGGGACGATATTTTCTACTACCGTCCCATCGCTTTTTACCAGTGGTTTGCAAGGTGATAGAATGTCTAGTTAATAGACGTTTGATGTGTATTTAGACGCACAATAGTCTTCTCCCCTAGTCAATATGGCTTCGTAAGGCCCCTCTGCCATTGACCCCTTGCTGCGCTTGGATACGATATTCAGTAATGCCTTGCGAATAACCAGTGAGTTATCACCATCTTTTCGACCTTGAGAAGCTTATGACACAACTTTGAGATATAATATCTTGGCCCAGGCCCACTCCTTAGGCCTCCGAGGAACCTACCATTCTTTTCCCTTTAAAGCCCTTTTTAACTGACAGACATTTCTCGGCAGGGTTGTAATGAACTCTCCCAGGAATTTGTCAAGCTGAAGGTGTCCCCCAGGGATGTGTTCTGAGCACAACACCTTTCTGCTTGCTATAAATAATCTGGTATCTGTTCTCCCATCCAATATTTGGTCATCACTCTATATGGATGACTTTGCTATAGCTATGAGGTGCTGACTGTCACCTCATTGCAGTTTCCCTCCAGCATGCCATCAACTGGTTTCTGATTGGGCCACCACTCACGGGTTTAAATTTTCTAGCCTGGGAAAACTCATCAAATTACGTTTACTAGACTGTTGAGTGGTCTCATCATCCATCAGACCTATATCGGCTCACGGTTCCAGAACGTGATACATCCCAGGTTTCTCGGCCTCCTGTTCGACCACGATTGTCCTGGAAACCTCACATTACCTCTCTGAAGGCAACTTGTCACAGCCGGCTGAACCTTCTTAAACCCTCTGCACATCTTTCATGGGGGCTGATCGTAGAACTCTCCTTCGCCTGCATTGCCCTAATTTTGTGGAAACTCGATTATGGTGACCAGATATATTCTGCAGCCTTCCCTGCTACTCTTTCCATCCTAATCCATCCATCACCAGGATTACGCTTATGCCTTGCGCATTTCGTTCTTTCCGGTTGAGAGCCTCTATGTAGAGCGAACATTCCATCCTTATCTGATCGTCGTGATGACATTGCATTCGCTTATTTTGTTCGCTTCTCATGACCTCCACAATCCTTCCATGTATAGGATTGTTACAGATGTTGTAGGCGCTCTTATTTGTTCATCACCCTGCTACTTCGTCCCTTTCTCTTCGTCACATTCACTCTTGTCTTCCTTTCAGCTCCCACCCCAATATGTTCATGTAACATCTTCCTTCCCTACCCCTTGGGAAGTTCCTGCTGTCAGTGTCTGTTCTATTCCTACCTGCGCGAAGCCTCAACTACCTACGGCGGCTTCTCGCTCTTTCTTTCTAGAGAACTTCCGTTCTCATTCCCATGACATCGCAGTATCTACCGATGGTTCAAAGTCATCTGACGAGCGGATTCGCAGCAGTGTTTCGGACAGCGTCGTGACAGGAATCTATTACCTCAGCTAGCATATTTCGGCTGAATCAGTGGCCATTCTTGTGGCACTTATCTCGATTGCATCTATGCCTGTGTCACCATTTGTGTTCGTTTCAGACTCCTTAGTGCTATACAGGCTATCCGTAAAATTGATACACCTCACCCCCTAGTTCTTCGTATCCACCTTTAGTTATGCCGATCTTTAGCAAGCATAAAAATATTGTTTTTTTGTTGGGTCAACCTTCATGTTGACGTACAGGGACAATGAACAGGCAGACACTGCTGCGGTCAGCAGTACATTACCTTCCAGTTTCATATAGAGGTTCCTTTCACGGACTATTTTGCGGTCATTGCTACCCACCTTGCTCCCTGGCAACAATGCTGGTCTGACTGCTGAATAACAAACTTCATTCTATTAAACCGGTTATAGGTTTCTGGCCTTCTGTCAACAAATGTCGAGGTTGGGAGACTACACTCTCCCGTCTTCGCATCGGCCACACTCGTCTTACCACGGGTATCTCATGGAGAGGCTCCTGCCCTCTCGTGAGCATTGTCAGTTCCGGTCTGTTTGACATATTCGTTCGACTCCCCCCCCTATCAACGAAAACGCAGAATGACCCCCAACGACCTTTACTCTGCGGCTCTTTCTTTACCTTCCTTCTTGCAGAGGACCCTCCTTTTAAACCTGATTCCCCTCGTTGACTTTTTTACAGAAACTGACTTACTACACAATCTCCGAAGATTATACCTTTGCTCCTCCCTCAGTCCCTTCTACCTCTATCTCGCTACCCTGTATCCCTGCACTATCCACCGTCATACTGCACTCCATACCCTACTAATCATCCATCTCCCTTCAAACCCATTCTCCCCGCATCCTCATAACCGTAGCGCGAGTAAACCCCGTGGTTTAGCACTTATTTGATTTTTTTAAAAAATTCCAAAAAACACAATGGACTAAGTTTATTACTCTTTCGACCGACTTCCTCTACTGCCAACCTTTCTGACTGCCCGCTCTTTAGCAATGTGCTCCTCCACCATGTTGGATTGAGATATATCCTTTAGCTTCCAGAGCTGATACCCTCATCACTGTCCAGAATGCCACCCAAGCTCAAGATCTTTTCTCTCCTTACAACTATTGATACTATTCCCGTAACTTTGAAAAAAATCATTCCCAATTCTAGTAATTTGGGATTTTTTATTGCCCCATACCATTGTCCCCAGGATTTCCAGACAGTAGAGCAATTACATTCGGAACAACCAGAACTCCAAGACTCCCAACCCCAAAGAGACACTTGTGTCCTCCTGCCCACAGGCGGAGACGAACCTGCAATGTGTAGCCGCTTTAAATTTGACTCCTTTTTAAAATTTTAGGTAAAGAGGCTATCAGTCCGAGGAATTGGACCCTTGGTCTTCTTCTCGACTGAACCTAATTACCCCCCAATCCCCTCCCTTTCCCATCTTCCCCATCCTCCCTTTTCCCCTTTCCTCCTGCCTTCTCCTCCTCATCCCTCCCTTATTACCTTCCCATTTTTACCCTGGGAGCTTCTCTCCACAAAGGGATTCTAGTTCCTATAGAGGGAAGGTTACGGTCCAATCCCATTCCGTTGAGGTTCTTGGCGGTGGTGTAGTTTGCCGTGGAATCTGGATTTTCCCCGGGGATGTCCCATCCTCTCCGTCTCCCAGGGGTGGGCCCTTTTGGGGATCTTGGGCGACGGGGGTATCCCCCGGAGGCCTACGTTTGGGTTCCTCGTAGGTGGCCGAAGGCGGTATGCTTTGTGGGGATATCCGGCCGCTTTTTCTTTTGTTCGCCCAAAGGGGGCTCGGGGGTGTGAGGTTGCTATCCCAGATTGCTGGTTTACTGGCATGAAGGGTAGGATATGGACGTGTTCCATGCAGCATCCGACTACTTGGGGCGTTGAAGTCCTCTTGGGCTCAGAGGAGGATTTTACGCACCTTTCATTCCCCCTAGGAGCTATTCCCCCACGTTCCCCCTTTTTCATTCTTTTTTTATTTTTATTCTCTGCTTTCTTTTTTTTCTTAAAAACAAAAAGAAAGAGTAACCTAACCATGGATGCCCTAACCGTGAACCTACCCCCCCTCTTTGATACCCACCTAGTTCTAACCCTACCTCGCAAGAACAACTTTCGACAACTTAATACCCCGTAGCTCCGGGGCCGGGTGCGGCGTCACCTGCTGGGAAACAGGGGTTCCACAGCCCTTTCAATACGCCTGCCCTTTTGCTATTCCTGACCTTGTTTCCCTGGCTTCTCCTTAAGGGTGCAGCTTTTTTGAAAGGCCCGCCCATCACAAGCCGGCCCGCCTGGTCCTCAACCAAACGCCCCAAGACCCCATGATGACTCGACATTTCCCCGCTCATTCATCTCAGAAACGACCAGCTCGTCACGCACCCCCCTTTAAAAATCCCTTGTTCACTCCCCAAAGGAAAAATTTTTTTATCACGACCTACCTCTCCAATACCTATTTTTCCGATCATAGTATGGGTAAAGTTTCCATGCCATGGAAAAGATATCTCTTTTCCCTCCTCAAAAAAGCACTCGCATCATCACAGTCCAGAATCCCCGCGCTCTGGATCTTTCTCTCCTTACAAAATAGATATATTCCTATCACTATTGACAAACATCGACTCAAGAAGCAGTCATTTTATCCCACACCATTGTCCAAGGGAAATTTTTGGACATGGAACATTGAGAAACTGAGCTCCATGAACTCCCTATCCTTAAAGTTGACATTTTTGTCTCCCCCAAAAAGCGAAGATTATCCTGAATATAGCTCATTTAACATTTGACTCCGTGAACTTCCACCTTCGTTACATTGCAGGTCAATGTTCGTTCGAAGGTGACCCCTACACTGCAAAAAAGAGAAACTGCTGATTTTTTGGTCATCCAGCGAAATATTGCAGGTCAATGGCCGAATGCCCAGTCTTGGCAACGACCAGTTTAGTCCTTCTTTGTAATCTACCCCCTTTCCCTTTAAACCCGCCAGGGAGGCATCCATCATACTCCCCATTGTGTTTACCTGAATGAGCGGGGAAAACCGTTGTCTCAAAGAGGCGGGAAACTTCAATGCTCGGCCGTTTTTCATCTACGCCTTTTAAGGGAGACTTCCGGGTTTCCTATTCTCCCTAATAAAAAGCCCCCCACTTCGTCCCAAACCCCTGGCTTTTGTGGTTACAGCATCCCTCAGTCACCCCGGTCCGAATCCTTTTGCTTTCCTGGGGGTCCCCACCTCGGCATCCCATACCGGAAATAGGGTAGTTTGTTCTTGGAAATAGGGTAGTTGATGAGGAACAGTCTGCCTTTGGGTTGGGTTTCAAATTTTGGTGATAAATTCATGAAAAGGGGAGGAGTGATTTGAGGGGAATTGCACATGAGTAAATAGAATTATCAAAGCTTATTTCCCGCATTTAAGATGTTTTAACAAATATCTTTTTATGGGGTGGAATGAAGGACCTGCCTAGTAGGGCCAACAGGCCCGCCCAGGTTCCTCCTTTCTTATGTTCTAGTTTTTCCTCTCCTCATGCAAAAGTTCCGGTCTACACGCCTCATCCACCACCTAAATCTCAGCCCCTTCTTTTCTCAGGTTGCAAAAAACCCCATTGTGGGCTTCGCTCCGACTAGTTCTGAATGGGGAGGTTAAACCTCCTCGTACAACATCTTCATCCCTGTCCTCCAAAGTTTCTTGACCGTCCCTCCCCAGGCCACTTCCACTCCTGTCCCTCCCAAGCCCTTCGACAGTTTCCTTTCTATCTCCTCGCCTCTACTTTAGTACAGTCTATAGTCTCCCGATGGTGTTCACTCTCCTTTCCCTTTCTAAAGCACCCCCCCCTTCCCCCCCTCTGCCCTTTCCCAAAATCTGGAAAACCCATCACAGAATTTATTGCAGAGTCTCTAACATTGGATGGACACCGCCCACTTTGGTTCCTCCTCTCTCTTTTCTTCTCCTCTACACCTCTCCTTCCTTCCCAGCATCCCACTCCTTCTCTGATTACGAGTCTTCCGCTGTCTCCACAGTGGACTTTTCTAACCCTACTCCATAGATACCTTAACTTCGACTTCTATCTTCTCTCTATAAATAAATGGCTTATTTGCAGTGGAATATCCGAGGTCTCGGGGAAAATGGGTAAGGTTCAGGTGTTGTTCCAAGTTTTACCCTGTTTGGGTCTGTTTAAAACCCAAATTACAATCCGTTTATCCGGCTCTTTTCAGTTATGATTTATTGTATTCATCGGATCCTTTTTCCGAGGAACCTTTAACGAAATTTGCCTTATATGCATTTGGGTTCTATACCGTCGCCTATGTTCATTCTCTACATTACACCGCAGCCCGCATCCACTTAATGGGATACACACGTGACTCCCGGGCATTGGGGGGCATTGGGCTTTCCCTGGAGTTTACCTGAGAGAGTTCCGGGGGTCAACCCCCCTGCGGCCCGGTCGGGTGACCAGGCCTCATTTTGATCAGAGCCGGGATCAACCAGGCTGTTACCCCCGGGCCGCACGCAGTCCAACGTACGAACCACAGCCCCCGGTCAGGCACCGACTTTAGGTGCCTGTCCAGTGCCTGCTTTGAAGACGCCGGGGGTCTCGCTGGGTAATCCTTATGGGCTGGGAGGCAGTTGAACAGTCTTGGGCCCCTGACACTTATTTTTTGTTTCTCAACGTGCTGGGGCACCCCCTTTTCATTGGATGTTACATCGTCTGCCGAGTCTTTTGCTTTCGTAGGGAGTGACATTTGCGGTAATTTTGGGACTAATCCTCAAAGGATTTTCCAAGTGTATATACACGCATCTCCCGCCTGCGTTCCAGGGAGTAAGGTTTAGGAATTTCAAGCGTTCCCAGTAATTGAGGTGGTTTATTGCAGTTATTCGTGCCGTGAAGGTTCTTTTGTACATTTTCTAGGTCAGCAATTTCACCTGCCTTTAAAGGTGCAGTTGTCCCAGCAATATTCCAGCCTAGATAGAACAAGCGCCCTGAAAGTGTAAACATGGGTTGACATCCCTGGTTTTAAAGGTTCTCATTATCCATCCTGTCATTTTTCTGGCAGATGCAATTCCAAATGGTTATGGTCCTTGAAGGTGAGATCCTCTGACATGATCACTCCCAGGTCTTTGACATTAGTTTTTCGCTCTATTGTGTGGTTGGAATTAGTTTTGTACTCTAAATGAGATTTTAATTTCCTCACGTTTTCCGTATCTGAGTAATTGAAATTTCTCATCATTTAACTTCATATTATTTTCTGCAGCCCATTTAAAGATTTGGTTTATGTCTGCTTGGAATCTTGCAGTGTCTTCAATGGTGGACACTGTCATACAGATTGGGGTGTCATTCAAAGGAAGACACAGCACTGTGGCTTATATCCCTGTCTATGTCCGATATGAGGATGAGGAACAGGATAGGACCCGAGTACTGTGCCTTGTGGAACAGAGCTTTTCACAGTAGCTGCCCCCAGACTTTACTCTGTTGACTACTACTTTTTATGTTCTACTTGTTAGGAAATTATAGATCCATCTACCAACTTTTCCTGTTATTCCTTTTATCACGCATTTTGGTGCTATTACACCATGGTCACATTTTGTCAAAGGCTTTGCAAAGTCTTTTGTATATAACATCTGCATTCTGTTTGTCTTCTAGAGCATCCAGGACCTTGTCGTAGTGGTCCAGTAGTTGGGGCAGAAGGGGCGATTCTGCTCTAAACCCATGCTTGCCCCGGTAATTTAGGGTATCAAGATGAGTGGCGATCTTGCTTTTAAAACCCTTTCAAAGATTTTTAGATATGGGGCGTTTACTGCCCCCTTTTTGGAGTGGGGCTATGTCTGTTGTTTTTAGTAACTGGGGGCGACCGCAGTGTCCATGCTCCCTCCATAGGGGTGTTAAAAGCACGTGGGTAGGAACTTTTGGGTTTTTTTTGAGAACAAGAGTTCCATGAGTCTGGGCCTGGAGCGGAGGTATGGGCATGTCATTTATTTGCCTTTTCGAAGTCATTTGGCGTTGGGGTGATGTCAGATAGACATTTTCCCGTCAAATTCTGTGGCACTCTCATAAAAATTCATTTAGGTCTTCGATTTTCAGTCTGGTTAGCGGTTTGCTTAAAACTGAGTCATACTGGGACTTAAGTAACTCACCATTTCCTTTTTTGTCCCCTGTGTAGGACCCATCCCATTTGCAGGCCCCAAAACCCGTTTTTGTTCTCGACTTTGATTTGCATAAAAAGAAATACTTAAAAGGGTTCTTTCAATTTCATTTAAGCTTTTTGTTCTTCCCGCGTTTCTTGATTCCTGTAAGATTCCTTTTTTGTTTTAATTGCGTTTTCTATTTCTCTGACTAGTGTCTCCCCTTCGTATTTCAGATATTGGCCCCCCCGTAGCCGCCCTCCGTTATTCGCCTTTGCCCCCGTCATAAAGGGGGCGCCTCTTTCTAGTTTGCATCTTCTCCTCCTTTTCCTTAAGGGAATTTAACTTGAGCAAAACTCGAGGGCCACAGAGTTAATTTGTTCTAGACATAGGGTTTGGATCCGTGGGTGCTTAGGCAATCTTCCCAGTTTATATCATTTAGGACTTGGTTTACTTGGTCCCACCTTATGTTTTTTGTTATTAAATTTTTAATTTGAGAAGGCTCCGCCTGATCACATTTTTTTTGATCTGGGGCCCAGCATGTCTGGACCTCTATTATGTTGTGATCTTATATATTGGTTTTTTATAGGGTGACATTTCGTAGCAGATCATCATCTAGAAGAGAGGTCAAGCATATTTCTAATTTGAGGCTCTACTATTTGCTGGTTTAAGGTGAACCCTTTCGAGATTTAAAAGTTTTGGGCATTTCGAGCCATCCGAGCTGCCTCCTGGGTTATCTATGCTACCACATGCTTGCAATGTTCCTCCATTTTTGGGCCGGGGGGTTGAAATCCCAGTAGCAAGATGTTTTGGGCAGGAGCTGGAAGATTTTCCAGACAGGGGCAATTTTCAGAAGCTGTTCCTGGAATTGTTGGGACGTTGCATCCGAGGCTAGACAACCACGATGACCAGGTTTTAATTCTAATCTTTATTGCTAATACTTCAACTACATCATTTGAGGCATTTAGTTCTGAACATATAAGTGACTCCCCCGATATACAGGCCAATCCCTCTTTTGTGTGTTCACTTGTCACCTGTATAGGTTGTAGCCCGGATCCATATTTCATTTTTCCGAGTGATCTCTTATGTGGGTCTCTGTGAAAGCCGGAACATAGCATTTGACTTTTGTGAGCCCAAAGAATGTGGTACCTTGTTTGTTGCTGGCTTTAGACCCTGTATATTTGCAAAGATGAATGTGGGTTTTTTTGGTGGTAGGGGGATGGGGTCTTTTTTTTTCCCGGACTAATATCCGGGTATTGGGGTGACCATTGACTGTGATTCCACTCCAGAAAAGATTGCAGGGACAATTTCGTCATTTCCGCCAGCTTTTTTTTTTTCCCTTTCCCCCCACTAAAAACCTCTCTCTAGGTACATACAGAGGAAACAGTTGTCTACTGACTTGTCCCACAAAACCCAAGACCCGTGGAACTCATAAACTTTATATACATTATATATAATAAACACAACAGTCATGTACAATACTAGTGATGACACAAACTTAGCGAAAAAATTATTTTGCGTTGACTACAATATCAAGAAAACCCCTACTTACAATACAACACAAACTATCCGCCCCCCCCCCCGAAAGGCGAGGCATCAAATACAGCATATTGTTGCAGGACCTTAACACAAAGGTATAACCCCTGTGGTTTAGCGATTCTATTTGATTATAATAATAATAATTAACACAAAGGTCTTAGTGAAAGAACATAATTTCCATACATAGCATTAATTATGTAAAATTTTATGATAACAGCTCTATAATACCTGCTTTCACTTAGCAAAAAGGAGACCCCCAACATAAGTACAAGAACAACACAAGAGACAATAACCATCAACAACACAAGAGACTAAACTCTTCCCAAAGCACATAACACTACGCTACGTAAAACCCCTGGGAAAACCCCACCACAATCAACACAATAAAAATTTTCATTTTTTATATGTATAATTAAAACAAAATTTAGTACTAAAAACACTGGCAACACAATTTACATTACTTCAAAAATTGAAGAAATAAAAGTACAGAAAGTTGATTCACACGCCCTACACAATTGCATATAGAATAAAATTTTATATTTGAAACCACAAGAGTATATGCTAATAAAATTAAACCCAAACCTATTGCCTTTTTTTTTTCCTTCCTTTTTCTCTTACACCAACATGACATACAGTAAACCCATAACTCGTGACGTTAACCCATTAAGTGAACAGTGTTATCCAAATGAAACCCCATAAATTACAAGTAACATCAACACTGGTACACACAACGAAAGAATTACATAACAGCGAATTGTAGTCTAGTAAGCAGTGCTTTCGCTAAACTCTGTACAATCTTTAATCGAGACAACATACAATTATGTCATGTTACAACCAATAACTCCAAACCCCTTGCCAGACAAAACCTGGCACTGAAATAAACACTTCCTAATAATGCGCATTATGGAAATAAGGACATCATTACACCACCAAATACCATGACCGTAGTCTATGGGGTCCACCATACCAGAATTCATTACAAACCTATTCATACAATATACCGGAAGGGTGTTGCAAACCAAGAGCCTCGCAACCCTCCCCCCCTCTGGGCAAACCTTCGCTCCTGCACCGTCATTAAAACAAACCCTATACTCTTAAAGGTAACCAAAAGAAAAGGGAAAAAAAAACCACACATACCACACACAAACCCCTGCTACCTAACTCTATGCTCTGAGTCAACCGTCAACCCCTGCCCCAAAAAGTAGGGCAAAGTCCCCCATCTACCCTCACCCTAAAGGGGAGGGGGTACCAATTTTTTTTTTTTTTTTTTCCTTTGTACGATTTCATTGAATTTTTTATCACAGCCTCTAGGCATGTCATAATATGTTAAATAAAAGTTTCATCAAGATCGTCCAATAAATACACCTAAAAAAAATTAAAGTGTGAAAAATTGGACATGGCAACAATTATTGCGAAGGCCACAAATATTGGCCATGTCGAAATTGTTTTTGATAGAAGAAAATGATAAAGCAATACCATATTTATTTTATGACTGACGAAAATCTTATAATATAATCTTTTTTAGTACCAAAAAAAAATAATGATTATGTCTCAACATGTTTTCCACCATTTCTTGCACTTCATACCCATGGTATGCAAAAACGGAAGGGTTTATTGCTCAAAACCTTCAGTCAGTTTTTAGAACAATGTCCTCTGAATAAATAGTGCAAAAATGGTAATGATCGGTTCATAAATAAGTGATGGGGTTCAAGAAATATGGAAATAATGAGCTTTGAGAAAATGAAGAAACGTTTTGAGGTTTAGTATGTGGTGGGTAAAAATACTCATACTGACTTCTTATGTTTATTGAGAGTAGAATTGAGTGTATAGATGATATTCATGAAGTTCCACGAAGATCCCTGCATCCTGAAGTTCTCTGGAGATTAGCCAATCATGACGGTCCACGCATATGAAACTGGAAAGAAAGAAATACATGCTCAGACTCGTATTGCCAGTGATTATGTAACCAGATACATGCAATTATACACATATATAATATTTATATACATATATACATACAAATATACAAATAAAAACAAGAATTACATACCTTTGATTATGTGCAGATGTGGACATAGGTGGTTATCTAATGTCCTCCAGCCTCATATGAAGTGTCCATCAACTTTCTCCTCTTCGTGGATTTTCGCACCTTTGGTTTCTGCATCTTCTTGTCCATGGCTGCAAGGTGCTTTTGGGTCAATGGAGAACGTCCATAGCCGAGTGCTACATCGAGACAACTTCTCTGGTACCCAGCATTATACTCGGCAATGGCATGGCTGGCAGAGAACTCCACTTGCCACCTGTTTCGATACATTGCTTTGTTGCAATATTGCCATATTCTTTGATGAAGAAACTCATTAGGGTTCTGAGTTCTTCCTTTTCGACATCTTTTCATCATTTCATCTGTTGTAAGGTCTTTGTAGATATTATGAACCTCATTGAAGTACTCAGGTTCTAGTTCGAATTTTACTTTCATAGTGGAGTGTGATGGCGGTGTGACATTTTCAGCTTTTGCCCTCTGGTAAAAACACCAGGAAAGAGGACCAGTAGGGCAAAGGTGATGTTGTGGCTTGTCATCAGTGGAGGAGCAGTGGAAAAACTGGCAAGAATACCATTCCTCATCCTTACAATGTCTGTGCGAACATTTTCTCTTAGATTTTTCTGAAAGTAATGAGCCAGCTTTTCGATAATGAAGTCAGTCAACATTCCTTTCTTCTTCAATTGGAACTGTTTCCTCTTCCTCCCTGTTTTCAACTCCTTTTCAATATAATGGGACTTGACAAAGTTCGTCAATCTATTCTTGAGTCTTTTAGAGTAATGGTTTATGCACTCTTCTTTTTCCACTCTTACATTTTCATAGGGGCCTGCACCACCATTTAGTTCAATAATTCCTTTATAAGTGCTACTATCACCATCGCACACTACAGTTGTGTATCTAAATTTCTTTGATAGTGATCTCTGCCAAAGCACCATAGCTGCATCAACTTCCATCCTTCCAGAACTGCCACTAAAGTTTATTATGCAATTAACTTTATGTTCTTCTTTCAATTTTTCATATTGTTCTTCAGAAATGTTCTGCTTCTTGAAACGAAGTTCGATATTCACACACATGTAGCAAAACTTGCACATTATTTCATAGTCAGTTACCAATTTGGTCACAGCATCAATTGTCACACCAATGCCATAATTTGAATGATGGCCCCGTGTCTGCCAAGTGCCATCATAGGTAACATCGATATCAAGAACTCCATTTTCGTCACATACAGTCTCTATTTTGGTGTATTCCTTTACAATAATTTCCTTTGTTTCAGCGAGTATATTGTTGCATGACTCAATAGATTTCTTCGAAATCAGTGACACATATTTACTAAATGTTTTCTTAGTCACATGAGGCAACTTACACACAGCATTTCTACGAATGAAGGATGCATAGCCACCACCTGCAAGCATTTCCGCATAGACCATTCTAGTAGTTGCAGGATTCAGTTTCTTGTACATATGTGGTTTTTCAAACACTTCATTGTTACACTCGGTACAGTATGCACTAAGAACTGTCTCTAAGTGATGGTGATCAAATTCAAAATCGATTTTATCACTAAAACACAATTCACAACACACGCGTTTCAGAACAGCCTCAAATTTATTACGTTCCATCAACACCATATCCTTTTCCACAATAACAGATGATACTGTCTTATATAAGGACACTCGGCTTGTGGCACTCGATATATTATGAACACTGTCACTCGCTGCAGATGTGCTGGGGCCAGCTGTGCTGGGGCCAGCTGTGCTGGGGCCAGCTGTGCTGGGATCAGATGTGCTGGGGTCAGCTGTGCTAGTGACAGCTGAGCTTGCGTCAGATAAGAGGTTGACAGCTGAGGTCGCGTCATCTGAGCATGTGTCAGTTGAGCTGGCCGTGGGTGTACTGACCATGGGTGTGTTGGCCATGGGTGTGCTGGCCATGGGTGTGCTGGCCACAGGAGATACGGTCGTTAGTGGTGAGGTAACTGTGGCCACAAATTCACCACCTCTCTTCTTCCTTGATCTTGTAGGTCGGCCACATGGGGTGGCCACAGTGGTGGTGGTGGCCACAGCGGTGGTGGTGGCCACAGTGGTGGTGGTGGCCACAGTGGTGGTGGTGGCCACAGATGATTCACCTACTTTACGCTTCAATCCTCTAGATCGGCCACGCTTAGTGGCCACGGAGGTGGAGGCCACATCTTGGGTGGCCACTGATGTGCTGGCCATGGGTGTGCTGGCCATGGGTGTGCTGTCCATGGGTGTGCTGTCCATGGGTGTGCTGTCCACGGGTGTGCTGTCCACGGATGTGCTGTCCACGGATGTGCTGGCCATGGATGTGCTGTCCATGGATGTGCTGGCCGTGGATGTGCTGGCCATGGATGTGCTGGCCATGGATGTCATCTTACGCTTTCGCTTTGCTTGTTTTCCAACTGGCTGGACTTCAGATATATCAATTAGCTCCCCAGCATTAAACAAAGTGTCATCTTGAGAGGCTGGTAGTGGAGGCGGTGTGTCATGGCTACCCGACGCCACGCGCTCTGCTGCATCACGCTGTAATTTCTTGTCTTTTTTAGCTTTGTGCAACAGTTCTATTCGCTTCCTTAGCTTCTTACTGATGGTATGCGAAAACAGCTTCTTCTTGCCAGCCATTGTGTATAAAAGATGTACAATATAAGGCAAAATGACGCGTCCAGAGCTACTGCGTCGGTCACTCAGAGCGGCGTACACCTTCTTCCTTCTGACTTGTGGTCGGCACTGAGATATGTGTGGTGGAAGTACCTCTCCTATAGTCACCCAGAAGGTTACCAAGTAGTATTTTGAAGCATTTGGCTCAAAAATATATAAAAAAAATACGGAAAATGTCTAAAAATGACAACAAATGTACGGCTGTTATGGTATGCATCACAACAAAGACCCAATTACCTCATTTATTATAATTACTATAATTTTTATAGAATTATCGTACAGAGACGAGACATACACGAAAATGTAGCCAGATTGTTGAACTATTTTTCGGTAACATTAGCTCATTTTTTTTTTTTTCGATTTTTTCGTAAATTGCTCGCCTCACGCGTTACCCTCCCCTAAACCCCCCTTTTTTTTTTTATTTATGTAAACAGCACGCATACAAAACCCTACCCTGCCTACAAAAGAAACAGCCACCAGCATCCATGCAATATGTATTGATAGTCAAGCCTCCTTCCAACCCAAAACTACCCCAAAAGTTCCCCAATCCTTAACTCCCTATATGATTGATTAAAAGCAGTATCCCAAGCTCTCCCATACGCCATTCTATTTCTGCACTTCGTCCTATAAACACATGCCGAAAGAGCCCTAACCCTTTCCCCTGCACCCAAATCCCGGAATCTCCATGATCCACACACAAAGTCCACAAGACAATACATGAGGCCTCTTCGCGTCCTATTATTAAAACCCCTAAGGTCCAAAAACATAGCTCTCAAAATCGAGATACCCCCTCCCCCCAAAAGGCAAGGCGCCCTCCCAATCCACTCCCTCACTGGCCCCAAGGTTTCACAAAAGTACACCTCGTGCAGCGTGGTATCCAGATCCCCACATCTTACACACGCACCATCTTTCACTAAACCCATTCTCAATAAAGACACCTTAGATGCCACGGCACCATGTAAAAATCTATACATGAACTCCCGATCCCTTGACCTCAGCCGCAACTCTTTTAACCCCCCTCAGATCTCCGCCCAACCATACATGGGAAAAATAGACTCACATTCTATCACCGGGTGAGTTTCCCCCAGACTACCCAGCCTACCAACCGAGAGGTTCTGCGGTTGTGACATCACCAACAAAGTCCTCAAGATGTCCTTACAATACCCCAGAGCCCTGTCCTCCCACCATTCGCTCATCTCCCGAAGTACCCCCCACACCCTCTTCCCCATTCCTACCCAAACCTCCCCGTCGCACCAGAGATCTTCTAAGGTACAAGCACAACAGTCTGCGTTCTAACCAGATTAATCCCAAACCCCCCAAATTCACCTGTTACACACAACATCACGCCCTAACCAATGGCTCCCACCAGCCCACACATACTTAAATACCATCAGTTCCAAAACAACCACATCTGCCTGCAACAAAGGAAATATGGGGGCTACATACCACAGCTTACTATAAACCATACTATTCACTATTATCACCCTCTGCCGTAATGTCACCTCCTTCGCTCTCCAAACCTGCAGCCGATCTGTCGCCCCCTGCACTACCCTACGTGAATTCATTTCTCTTGCCAGACGACGGTCCTTCGTAAATTCCACCCCACCCCACATATCTTTACGCTATCTATGACGTGCCAACCCTGACCTCTGCCCAACGTCCCTCCCACCCACGTACCTACCTCCATTAATTTTGTCTTGCTATCATTTATACTCATCCCCGTTGCTCCACAAAACACATGTATGATGCCCCCAACGTTTAACAACCCTTGCTCCGAACCCATGAGCACCGTGGTATCGTCCATGTACCCATGATGCCCGTGCGTTCCTCTGCCTCTACGACATTCATCCACACCCCTACCTCAACTAATCTGTAAAATGGGTCCTGTAAACACGCAAATAATATCTGCGAGAGGGGACAACCCTGTCGCAGACCCCTACCCATGGTAACCAATCCCCCTAATCTTCCATTCACCTGTACCCTGACATACGCTTCCCCATACATCATCTCTACCCACTTCACAATTTCCTCCCCAAAACCCTGCTTTCTCATTACATCATACAGAACATTCCTTTCCACACTATCATACGCCCCTTCCAGTCCAACGCTAAAATCCCTCCCATCCCATATGCGACGTAATCTTTAATACACTCAAGACCATTTACCACACTCCTACCTGGGATCCCACACTGCCCTTCTGCAATTATCTTCCTCAACACCCTCTTTAACCTATTACCTAATATTTTGGCTAATATCTTGTTGTCTGCATTCATTAAAATTATGGGCCTATAATTACTCATTGTGTCCCCCCCCTTTCCCTTCCTTACTAAGACTACCACCCCAGTGCCACTTCCTCCCCCCCCCAATCCTTCAGACTTCATACAATTCATCAAGCACACTATACAGTCCCTCACCGCGTCCCAATTCTCCCTATAAAATTCATTCGCAATACCATCTATTCCTGGGGAACTCCCCTTACTCACACCTTCCACTGCCACCCACACCTCCTCCTCACTAATTACACCCCCCATAGCCACCCGATCCTGCTCCCCAACCTCCCGTGGATTCCCTCCAACAAAAGATTCCTATACTCCAACTCCACATCCACACTGCTCATATAATTTGCAAACCATTTATCCACAAATACTCCTACCGTCTCCGTGCCATGTATCACCATACCTTGCTCATAACTTTCCAGATGCTGCTCCACCTCCATGCATTCAATCGTCCGAGCTTCACGCCTTTGCGTACAATGACTTAAAACGGTTTTTGACGGCCTATCACCCTCCAACAGATCATTCATACCTGCTTTCATACGACACGCCTCGAAATGCTCTATTTGAATGTCCCATAACTTGTCCTTTAAGACACGGATTTCCCCCATGTCATGTTGACCACCCCTCTCATAACAACCCTGCAACTGCCCCTCCACATACTTCTGCAAACCAAACCTCCACCCTGCCTCCTCCCTACCCAACTACTGATAAAAATCCCTAATTTGCAGCTTGCCCTTGTTCGTCCACCACTCCAACAAGTTATCCTGCCTCCTACTCCTCTCCCATAACCTCCCCCACCAATCTCTAAACTGCTTTCATTTATCCCCTCCCACTAATAATCCTACATTCAATTTCCAATAACCCCTATACCACTTTGCCATGCCCTCCGAATCTAACTCCACTAAAACCCCTCTATGATCCGAAAATCCCAAATCTATGGTTTGAACCCTTCCCACCACTACCCTACCAGTTACGTAAATCCTATCAAGCCTCACCGCATACCCCTTCCTAACAAAAGTATAATCAACAGGTCCCCCAACCCCAACCACATCCTTTAAACCCACACTTCCTAGTAAATCCCTTAAAGCTACAAGTTCGCACCCTGCCCCTCGAGGCTCTACATCCCTCTTTCTGATTACACAATTGTAATTACATCCTACTACCACACCAGGCAGATCACAAAGGGCATAAATAAAAAAATCACGTATAAAACCCACCTTTACCGTTCGTGACTGCTCTGCCGGCATATAGACACCTAAAAAACAGACCCTGACCCCTCCCCAAGAACCCTCCACTCTAACCACCCTACCCCCCTCCACATTCCTCCCAAACCATGAGTTGAAAAGGGCTTGACTCCGAAATCGCAACTGCCGCCTCGCCCTTGAGCCTACCAGACGACCCAGCAAACACCTCATAAGCTTTTATGCTCAAATCCCTACCACACCTGTAGTTATGTTCCTGGATGAAGGCCACCTGCACGCTGAAATGGCGCAAGGTGTACTCCACCCAGGTCCTCTTAACTTCCTCTCTCATACCATTGGCATTTATGGTTAAACACTGGAATGCATGTGCAAAGGTTTGCCCTTTGGCCATGGAGGAGGCTGTGACCCAGTCTTGCCCTTACCCCCTCCCTTACTCACGGATTTTCCACCCTTGACAGAATCCTGACCTGTTAAGATGCCTAAATCTTTCCGTGCAACCTCCACTAATGGCCGCTTCCCCGTCCTCTGTGCAGGTGTTAGAATGTCATCACTATCAGACTGAGTACCTGATCTTTTACGGGTTCCTGCCACTACATCCATACTCTCATCTCTATCCGACTGATGCACCTCAGCTGCCACTATCTCACTTGTCAAAACCTGTTCAACCGGAGGTGCCCGAGCCGTAGCCCCTACCACGTCAACAACTTCCACCACAGCAACGCTGTCCTCTCCAGGCAATACTGGGAGGGGGTCCTCCATGATGCCTCTCAACACCTCTTCCAGCGGTAAATCCTTGCCAGGCACAACACCCATTCCCTCCACAACACTCTCACTTAGAGCCACAGGCTCCTGGGGCAGAGTGTGGAACACCTCCACTACCCCATCAACAATTTCACTCCACAAATGTGGTCCTTGCTCTGCCTGAGGCACCTTCACCGGGGCCTCCCTGGGCTCCTGACCAGCCAGCTCCCTGCGAGCCGCCTCCTGTCTGGGTATCGCACTCCTCATGCAATCTGCAGCTACATGGTCATATGACCCACATAGCCGACATGTCCTCCATTGCCCTGGGTATGTCACATATACCTGGTTCCGAAAATCAGGCATCACTACATATGAAGGGATTGGCTTACAAAGCGTCATCTTCAAAGAATAAGTCCCTTCGTATAGTCCCAACAGGGGTCCCTCACTCCACTTCCCCACATTCACCGTATGGATCACGCCATACTCGCTGAAAATGCCACTAATGTCCACAGTGTCACACTCAAACGGGACATTCTTGACCTTTATCCAAGTATATGTCATTGATACGTCCTTCAATCTAACTTGCATCGTCGAGTTTACTGTATATACCTGGTCCTGGTGTAGATCAACAAGGCTTTCGTAGACTGTGGTTGTTAACAGTTTAACAAATACTCGGTTGATGCCATTCAGTGCTACGCAGTACAAATCCGAAGAGTCAATGTTATACACATCTCGTAGAATCGTTAGGAGCACAGTTGCAGCCGTAGCCGGATGTATGAACCCCGTCACCATATCAATGCAAACTGTGTTGGAACGTCGTCTGCCGGCAGTCTCCATGACAGTAGTTAAGCAGGTGAAAACAAAGTCACCAGATGGCAAGCCAGTGCACAGCACGCCCTCACCCGACCGAAGCTGGGTGACAACTATGGGGTGATCATAATTGCATGTCCCATCTGATTTTCCAGATTTTCCATTCCTGCAGATACCAAGTGCATAATATTCACATAGGCCTGGTTTCCGTTTGCCCTGGTTTTTTGTGACTGTTCCCCATTGGTGGGTGTGTTCCTGTTTCGTGTCTGTCTTTGTTACTAGTGCTAACAATGGAGCCTTCAACTGTTTCCGGTAATTTATCTTCAGTATTTCCCTGGGCATCCCCTTGTTTACTATCTACCATGGTATTGCTCGTTTGTAACACTGTTTTTTGTGTGTCCACCATTTATTTCTCCATTCTTACATTTACTGTAAACCATTTTATCATCTGTACCAAGGGCAGTAGCACCATCTGGCCCTGATTTTTTACTTTCCCAACTGTTATAGAAAGCTGTCATGTTTTTTATGAAGTCCGATTTGGTGTTGTCATCTTTTAATATCAATGTGATTTTATTCCACAGTTCGGTCTCATTTGGACATACCCAAAAACACTTCCCTTGTTTAATATCTCGTGTAGTAGATTCTTGGATGTCTACACAAGGGGCGTGGCAGCATTTACCACAAAAGTTGCATGTAATCCATGCACTGGAACGTTTGTTTGTGTGTTTGCATACTACTCATGGTTTCAAGATTGATTTTGTTGGTTGTTTTACTGTATATTCTACTAATAGCTTCCCTGAAGTGGTGATCCATCTATTTGTATCGTATCCATTTTATTTGCATGTGTAAGTGTTTGGACAATCTTACCGCTTTAAGTTATTGTTATTGTTTTGGTGTTTGATAAGGTGCCCTAAAACTCCATCCACTTATTGAATCCGGACAAGGATACCAGTTTTGAATCCGGTCAATGGTTCCCTTATTTCTTGCATCTGACGAGATCCAGTGTCACTTATTTAATGAATCCTGTAGGGATTGTTTGGGTTATGCGAGACAGACCACTGGAAGATGATTAAACAGAGTAATAATGATCAGTATTGTACAAAAGTATAACTTGCGTGTTGGAGAAAAAAAGCCGGTGCTTCTGGCAGCTCCTACTGTGACGGGCGGCCATACCTCTGGCACCCTGGTTTACCTCTGGCACCCTGTTTACTTCTGGCACCCTGGTAAACCTCACCCTGGTTTAACACCTGGGTTTTTATGCACTTATGGTTCACTACTGGGTTTAGTTTTTGTTTCTACACTACTGTTGTTTTTTCTATGATGACTGGAAGATATACGGACTTATGTTGGTGAAATCGTTCACTGATAACTCGACACTGTTTATCGTATTTTTCAGCTGGACAAATTACGTATTTTCTCAAGATTGGTCACCTATTCGTATATCATAGATTTTGTTATATCAATGTAATCACTAGATTTTGGACAGGTATACTAACAGTTTAAAATTATCAATACACGGAATTGCGTGGTAAGGACACGGCGGCCGCTGGCAACTGATTTCAAACACGAAACTCGGGAAACTTGGGAAGTTCCGACGGTTCGTGTCTGTTCTTTCTCAGTGTCTTGAGTGAAAGCCCAACTGCCTACGGTGGCTTCTTGCTCTCTTTCTTAACCTCTTCAGATCTTCTCATTCCATCACAGTGTACACCCATGGTTTCAAGTTTTCTGATGGCGTCGGATTTGCAACAGTGTTTCCAGACAGCATCATGCGAGGGCATTTATTACCCTCAGGTAGTATTTTTACAGCTGAATTGTATGCCATTCTCGTAGCATTTATCCATATGGCATTCAAATTAAAATTAAAATTATTTCTGATATTAGAAAGTGGGGTTTACATATTTTATGGTATTTGTACATTTTATGAAATACTTATTACTTAACAATTAGTTTATATATTAATGGAAATGGTGCCATGATACAGTCTCTATATTGGAGTGTCTTAGGCCATCTTATGACTAGCTTAGGAATTATGAAGCAATAGTTGTATTAGAATTTTTTTACAGTCATGTGCAAATTAAGAGGAGTCACATATATCAATAAGTGTATTTTGCTGGGGATATGTGCAAGATAAAGTAGTTTTCATGTGGTTAGGTACCAGTGGGGCGCATAAGTGAGATAAGATTTTTTTTAACGGTGCTTTTGAAAATGGAGGTTGTCTGCAGTTCTAGAGTATTCAGGTAGGGAGTTCCAGATTTTAGGCCCTTTTATGTACATTGAATTTTTGTATAGATTTAGCCGGACACAGGGAATGTCAAAGAGATGTTTGTGTCTGGTATTATGTCTATGGGTCCTGTTACAACTATCAAAAAAGTGTTTTAGTTCAGGATTAATGTTGGAATTTATAGTTCTATAAATGTAGATTGCAGAGTAGTAAGTGTGGATGTTCTGAACAGTGAGTAAGTTTAGGTCTTTGAAGAGTGGGGGGGGGTGTTGCCTAGTGTTGGATTGCGTGATAATTCTTACTGCGGCTTTTTGTTATTATTAGCTTGAGGTGGGTAATTATTATAATCAAAAGAAGCGCTAAACCACAGGGGTCATACAGCTAGGTGGGTAATTGTGAAATTTCTCATCATTGAACTTCATATTGTTTTCTGCAGCCCATTTAAAGATTTGGTTGATGTCTGCTTGGAGTCTTGCAGTGTCTTCAACGGTGGACACTGTCATACAGATTCGGGTGTCATCTGCAAAGGAAGTAACACAGCACTGTGGCTTATATCCCTGTCAATGTCTGATATGAGGATGAGGAATAGGATGGGAGCTAGTACTTTGCCTTGTGGAACAGAGCTTTTCACAGTAGCTGCCTCAGACTTTACTCTGTTGACTACTACTGTTTGTGTTCTGCATGTTTGGAAATTATAGATCCACCTACCAACTTTTCCTGTTATTCCTTTATCACGCATTTTGTGTGCTATTACACCATGGTCACACTTGTCAAAGGCTTTTGCAAAATCTGTGTATATAACATCTGCATTCTGTTAAATTAGACACATATGCAACACTTGGGTATCTTTATTGAGGAACTTTCGCACACAGTGGCTTCATCAGTCAATACAAGTAGAAGGTGTAGGAGAGGAGATTTGAGGTTATCAGCCCTCGGCCGGAGTCGATGTGTTCAGTCTGAACACATCGACTCCAGGCCGAGGACTGAAACCTCAAACTCCTCCTCTCCTTACCCCTCTACTTGTATTGACTGATGAAGCCACTTGTGCAACGTTTCCTCATAAGATACCCAAGTGTTGCATATGTGTCTAATTTAACAACTTGTCGGTTCTCTGAACCATTCATCTACATCTGCATTCTGTTTATCTTCTAGAGCATCCAGGACCTTGTCGTAGTGGTCCAGTAGTTGGGACAGACAGGAGCGGCCTGCTCTAAACCCATGCTGTCCTGGGTTGTGCAATTGATGGGTATCAAGATGGGTGGTGATCTTGCTTCTTAGAACCCTTTCAAAGATTTTTATGATATGGGACGTTAGCGCAATTGGTCTGTAGTTCTTTGCTATTGATTTACTGCCCCCTTTGTGGAGTGGGACTATGTCTGTTGTTTTTAGTAGCTGCGGGACGATCCCAGTGTCCATGCTCCCTCTCCATAGGATGTTAAAAGCATATGATAGGGGCTTCTTGCAGTTCTTGATGAACACGGAGTTCCATGAGTCTGGGCCTGGAGCGGAGTGCATGGGCATGTCATTTATTGCCTTTTCGAAGTCATTTGGCGTTGTGGTGATGTCAGAAAGCCATGCGTCTGTCAAGTTCTGTAGCACTCTCATAAAAAAATCATTTAGGTTTTCGATTTTCAGTCTGGTTAGTGGCTCGCTAAAAACTGAGTCATATTGGGACTTAAGTAACTCACTCATTTCCTTGCTGTCATCTGTGCAGGACCCATCCCTTTAAGTAGGGGCCCAATACTGGTTGTTGTTCTCGACTTTGATTTTGCATAGGAAAAGAAATATTTAGGGTTTCTTTCAATTTCATTTTAGCTTTTAGTTCTTCCCATGTCTCTTGATTCCTGTAAGATTCCTTTAGTTTTAATTCGATGTTTGCTATTTCTCTGACTAATGTCTCCCTATGTACTTCAGAGATATTGGCCTCCTGTAGCCGCTCCGTTATTCTTTGCCTTCGCCTGTATAGGGAGCGCCTCCCTCTTTCTAGTTTGCATCTTCTCCTTTTCCTTAAGGGAATATGCCTTGAGCAAACCTCAAGTACCACAGAGTTAATTTGTTCTAGACATAGGTTGGGGTCCGTGATGCTTAGGCAATCTTCCCAGCTTATATAATTTAGGACTTGGTTTACTTGTTCCCACCTAAATTTTTTGTTATTGAAGTTGAATTTGGAGAAAGCTCCATCGCAGCTGATCACATTTTGTTGATCTGTGGCTCCCCGCATGCATGTCTGGACCTCTATTATGTTGTGATCTGAGTATATTGTTTTTGATATGATGACATTTCGTATCAGATCATCATTGTTGGTGAAGATGAGGTCCAGCGTATTCTCTAATCTTGTGGGCTCTACTCTTTACTGGTTTAAGGTGAACTTGGTGCAGAGATTTAAAAGTTCATGCATGTGTGAATTTTCATCAGAGCTGCCTCCTGGTGTTATCTCTGCTACCACATTGTTTGCAATGTTCCTCCATTTTAGGTGCCTGAGGTTGAAATCCCCCAGTAGCAAGATGTTGGGGGCAGGAGCTGGAAGATTTTCCAGACAGTGGTCAATTTTCAGAAGCTGTTCCTGGAATTGTTGGGACGTTGCATCCGGAGGCTTGTAGACAACCACGATGACCAGGTTTTGATTCTCTACATTTATTGCTAATACTTCAACTACATCATTTGAGGCATTTAGTAGTTCTGAACATATAAGTGTCTCTGTGATATACAGGCCAACCCCCCCTTTTTGCCTGTTCACTCTGTCACACCTGTATAGGTTGTAGCCCGGGATCCATATTTCATTGTCCAAGTGATCTCTTATGTGGGTCTCTGTGAAAGCCGCAAACATAGCATTTGACTCTGTAAGCAGTCCACGAATATAAGGTTTAGTTTAGTTTGATATTTTTTTTATGCACCCCATACCTATCATGTGGGCGGTAGTCAAAAGATTACAGAGGTACATAATGGGTCCAGAGAATGGACCTCAAAGTTTGATAGCTGAGCAAGTTACAAAGGTAATGAACTCAGATGGTCACAATCATGGCAAGTTACAAAGGTATTTGCAGATTACAGAGGTATATATAGGGTCCAGAAACTGGGCCCCAAAGTTTTGATAGCTGAACAAGGTACAATGGTAATTATTTCACTAGTTACAAGGTAATGAATCATGTAAGTAAATTTACTTACGTCTGGTTGCACTCATGAACAAATTATAAAGCAATGAGCAATCTATTAGTCTACACCCAGCCACAACTGTAATGAGTTATTGGTGCAAATTTTAATTGTTGGGTCACACACACACACATATACATATACACATACATATATACACACACACATACACACACATACATGTATATACATACACACATACACATACACACATGTACATACACACACACACGTGTCAATGCTTTATTTACAGGGAGCAAAGTCAGGGTATTTTTCCAGAATGGTCTGTAATATACCACTGTGGATAAAATACTATGACATATCTTGAACATTTCTGAATGAGTAGTCTCTGAATTCATTAATTTTATCGCACTCCAGTACATAATGACGCAGGGTGTGACAATAATCCAACTGGCAAAGTTTACATCTTGTTTGGTCTCCATCTGGTGGTGGTGATTTAACCTGCCAAAGATACTTGTAACCCAGACGGAGGCGGGCGGTAGTGACATCCAAGAGTCTGCTTATTTTGTTGGATGCACCATAGACATGTGGCTCCTCCTGCATGATAGAATGATGATAGATGGAATGACTGGTGTCAAACTCCCTGAGTCTTAAGTCAATAAAATTCAGTTGAAGTTCTTTTCGTATTATTGTTCTCAAACTGCTAACTGACAAGCCAAGATTGTAATCTATCCCCTCTTTGAAAGCATAAAACTTAGCCAATTTATCAGTTCTATTATGCATCTGAAGACCAATGTGAAATGGAATCCACAGCATGTGCACTCTGACTCTACTATCCAGAATCCTACCATACCTGTGCCTGGCTTCTGACACGAGCATGCTACAAGTTATACTTGATGAGTTGAGAGCATTTATGGATGACAGAGAATCAGTTACAATTAGAGAGTTAACCCTAGATACATGGACGCATTTGAGTGCAAGGAGTATGGCAAACAGTTCTGTCTGAAGGGTAGAGGCCCAGTTATTGATGCGTGCTCCAATTTCTTTAAGAGAGCCATCACTCTGTATGACAACAGCAGCACTACAAGCTGCACCAGTGGATTGGTGAACATAACCATCAACGTAAATAATTTGTGAGAGAGTGTGCTGTTTGGCTAAATTATCAATACAGTTTAAGGCATCATGTTTGGCTTCAAGGCGAAGCTTTAGTTGTGATTTAAGAAGTAGTTTGGGGGGAAATGGAGGGATGGTAGTTTGGAATGGGGTAATATTCCATGGAGCAGAGAAGTGCCGCTGTTGCCTTACTTGCCACAGATCATGTATCTGATTCATGCGGAGGTCGGTTCCAGTTTTTTCGATCCATCTGGAGGGATGTTCACCAGTGCTGAGGAAAGTTTGGAGGGCTTCTGTGCATGGGTTTGAATGGGCTTGCCTGAGCATATAAACCCCAATTAGGATATTTCTTTCAGTAACACGATCTCTGATGCTTGGAATATCAAGTTCTTTCTGCATATTTAAAATTTTGGCAGTACGAGGGCATCCTAAAATGATCATCATTGCTTCGTTCTGCAGTTTTTCCAACCCTCCAAGCTTCCAGTCAGACACAAGAGCAAGTAGTGGGGCAGCATAATCAACTAATGATCTAATATAAGCTAGATACATCATTTTCACAATTTTAACATTAGCACCATACCTGGGGTGAAACCCTGCCACAACTCTAAGTGCTCTCAGCCTTTCTTTGTATTGACGACAAAGTCTCGTTACAACAGGTCCAAGTAGTGGGACCTCAAAGCCTAGATACCTGTATCTGTTTACATATTCTAGAAGAGACCCATCATGCAACTGGATCTGGCGAACTGTGCCTCTCTGTCGAGGAGGACGCCTATTGAGTATCTTTGTTTTATCAGTAGAGATTATCAACCCCAGGTCCTGACACGAGGCTAGTACATGGTTAAGGATGTTTTGGGTGTTGGAGAATCCGGTGGTGTGAATCATTATATCATCAGCAAAACTGATCATATAATGATGGGGCTGGCTAGGCATAGCATTAAGTAAGGCATTAATTAGAATATTGAATAGAGTGGGACTGAGCACACCTCCCTGTGGGGTTCCTAATTCAAAGTCTTTAGTTATACTTCTATGCCCCTGAACAACACAGAAGACTTTCTGTTGGACAGGTAGCCTTTAATCCAGCGGAGAAGCCATCCTCCAACATCCATTCTGGCAAGTTCACTAATGATTACATGTCTGTTGGCAACATCAAAAGCAGATTTAAGGTCAAGGAAGGTAGTGTATGAGCTGTCAGTGTGCAGAGTGAGAAAGGTGGCTATGCAATGGTGCACACTCCTTCCATGCATGAAACCATGCAACCAGGGGGACAAAAAATGTTTGATTCTGTACATGAGACGATTAAGAATCATCCTCTCAAATGTTTTACATAAGCAGCTAGTAAGAGATATTGGGCGAAACGAATTTTGTTGATTGGGCTTAGGAATGGGAATGATGAGGCTGTTGGTCCAAGATTTAGGGAGCTCCCCAGTTACATAGCTCATGTTGTATAATTCGAGTAAAGGATTGCCTGGTACTCGACACAGCAATCTTAGTATATTGTAGGTAATACCATCCTCACCAGGTGACGTGGAGTTGCCTTTAGTTAGTGCTGCATCAAGTTCAAAGTCAGTGAAAGGAATGTTACAGTCATCTTCCTTGCTGAGCATAAAACAAACAAGTCTCTCCCTAGCATCATATTTGTCATTTAATTTCGCCTGTGTGGTACTGGGAAGATTTTCATAGCTTGATGTAACAGCCCAAGCACTGACTAGCTCATTCGCCCTATGTAAGGGATGAGGGTGTGCAATCTGACCGGTTCTGTTACCCTTAATTCTATTTATGTCCCTCCATGCTCGGCTAAGTGGGGTGTGAGCATTGAGACCATTGACAAATTTTTCCCAGTCAGTTTGCCGCAGCTCTGTCATACGCTCTCTGGCAGCAGCAAGGGCAGTTTGAAAGAGTCTCAGCATTCCAGGGGTACGATGTTTTCTATAGGCTAGGCCTATTCTGCGAGCAGTATTTTTCAGTGTTCGAAGTTTAAGATCATTGTAATAAGTATGGTAATTATAGGAGGTATGATTGTTATGGAAGTTGGTTGGGTTAAGAGTTCCAGGAGGTTTTTGAGGCGGCTCTAAGTAGTTCTGAATACTGCTCACAAGGTCATTGTTAAAGGTCTCAACAGAGGAACACTCATAGGAATTATACCAGTCAGTCACATGTGCAACAAAGTCCTCATGTTGATCGGGGGGAACATTAAAACGTTTCCGTTTGAATATTCCACCAGGAAGGATAGTATTACCTATATCTAGTGAGGTTAGCCTTGGGAAATGGTCTGATGATATATCTGATACAATGGTAGACTCACAGCTGGCAGAAGTAATGTTGAAGCCAAGACACAGATCAAGGATGCCTCCATAGATATGTGTGGGTTCAAGGTCACCTACAATTTGCACATTATCATGACTGTTTAACAGTGACAACAGTTGGTTACCATTACGATTACCAAACTGTGAACTTCCAATGCTTTTATGTCTTGCATTATAATCTCCAATTATAAGAGTAGGCTCAGACTGAGCACAAGTTGGGAGCTCCAAGTAATTGAACTTATCAGCAGGAGCATACAAATTAAATATGTTGAGAGCAGAGTTCCCAATATAAATCCTAACACCATGGTATTGCAGTCCCTCTGTTTTCTTATGTGTGAGAAGTTGATGGGGAAGTGATTTTTTAATATATAGAACACAAGAGTTAGTAGATTTGAGGTTATATGCAACAAATGATGGCAATTTAGGGGGCTGGGATTTTTCAGGGACTCTGCACTCTTGTAGACACACAATATCAATGGGTTCGGTGGTTACTTTATGATGAAGGTCAGGAAGTCTTTTTCTAAGTGATGCAATATTCCAGCTAAAAATATTAAGTTTATACCATTTTGATCCATTATAGAAGTCCTGGAATCTGGCTTAGTTTCTCAGCATAATGAAAAAAATGTTCATATAAAGAGCAGACCTCATCAATGTCAGCAGTGTTACCCTGGCCCATGAGTTTTCTAAGTGCACGTCCAGTTGTGAGGCCTCGTGGCAGTCTTTGTTTACACAGAGCACGACGCTGTTCATGTGTGAATGTATGATAGGTGGCACTACCACTCACATTCCCTCCTCCACTACCATTACACACATCATTATAACTGTCATCACCAACACCACTATCAACATTGTGTTCATTACATTTATCAGCAGTGCTATATTCAACATTAATGTCAATGTGGTTAACCTCATCACACTCGGCATCACCACTTACATGACCCTCATCACTATTACTAACATTATGGAAACCACTGCCCTCATCACACTTGGCACCACCACTTATATGACACACATCACTATTACTAACATTATGGAGACCACTGCTCTCATCACACTCGGCATCAATACTTATAGTACACTCATAACTATTACTAACATCAGAGACAACACTGCCCTCAGCATGATGCTCACTATGGTTATCAACACAGCTGTTGGGTTCATCATTACCGTAATTAAGGACACCATCACCACCTTGTTCATCAGCCTTACACTCGCTTTCAGAATTTGTGACAATCTTGCTATTGGTATGCTCTACACATCTTTCTTTGTGCTGCTCAAGTTGTTGCTTCAGGAGAAATTGCTGTCTCTCCAGTAACACTGTGCGCGACTTCAGGTTGTATACCACACGAGCAAGACTAGGAACATTGGAGACGTGAAGCCCCGGTCAGCTGAGCTCGGTGGCTGACTGTCAGCTGACTCAGCTAGGACTGGTATTAACAGCAGACATGATGGAGCTCTGTTGATGTGCTTCCCAGGTGAAGTGCTCAACCCCATTGTCTGAGGGCAGGCATGAGCCAGTATTCAGACTCAGGTATCTGTAGACCTGGGGGTCATAATAGGAGGTGCAGGGTGAGGTGCGGTTGGCTGTGATGTGGGCAGCCCTCACACTGCAGTCAGCATGAGCTGCTGTGACTCCTGAAGTCTTACAATTGATACATTGTTTAGCAACAGTCTGGTGCTGTTTGATCAAATCATAACACCGTTCAGAAGAATGAGCATTGGCACACACTGCACACCAGTGTGACTTAGCTGGGCATTTCCTGAGTAATGTGGCCCCAACGTTGACACTTATAACATCGACGTTGAGGAGGTCTGTACAATGCAATGTTATAGCGCCTGTTGAGGGCAGAAAGGAGTGAATATAGCGTGGCAAAGTCCCGTGGCCAGTCCACTCAGCTAATATCAGATCGTTGTGAAGTCGACGAGGGCTTGCAACTTGCTCTGACACCAGATATTTAGGATTCAAGTGCTTGTTGACGTTGTATATGACAATGAGCACTTTAGATGCCCTAGGTGGGGCAGCTCGGAGTTTGATGTTGGCATATTCTTTAGCGAGAAGTTTGTCTATAAATGTTGAATCATTAGGCACAAATACGTAGTTATCCTCATCATGGAGAAACTTGATCGTTTTCTCTGGGTTGTCTACACTAGCTTTATAAAACCAATTACACTTACTCTCTTGATCAGTGTTGTTAGGAAATCTAACCTGACAGCTTTGGGAGGGTGTGCGCCCTGTATTGCTTGCAGCAAGCTTTCTGGAAGCCTCGTTCCTTTTCCGAGAGTGTTTACTAAGGTATGTTTCAAATCTGCCTTCACCATCATTTACGTCATCAAGACCATCAACTATACTCATAGCTGACAGCAGTTTCACACTGGCGATGGCCGGTGTATAGGAGGGTCAAGGGACATTCACCTCACTAGACAAAGGCAATATGGGTGTCAGTGGCCTGCGGGTCTTTTCAAGGTCATTAACTGGGCCACAGTCTTATGGAGAGTTACCAAACACTGCAATACTCGTTAATTACTCCAAACTACAGCACTTAACAAATAATCAAAGACAATTTACACAATGCATAGGTATACATATAATGATTGCAAATTGTTACTATTACAATCTAAGCTAGGCGCTAAACCCACTAGATGAGATGGCAAGGAAAATAGATGTTAACAGGCTGACTCTTGCACATCACAGTTGAAAGGTAACCGAATTACTCAAGAAAGTGTTCATGAAACTGAACATCATGCAAGAGTAAGCTTGTTCACAGTAAAAATGCGATAATTTTATACCTGAACAAAATTTACTTAATGTTATAAAAATAACATAAGTTACACACTCACAGCACAGATGAATAGTACAATTTGAAATATAAATAATTCTGGGAATTTAAGTCAAGTTTCAGTCTGAATGGAAAATGTATTAGGAAACACAGCACAACACTAGGACAAGCAACCCAATTGTGCAACCGTAATTGATAGTTCAGGAACACTGAGCGGAGAATGTATTACACTGAGTTAATAAATGTAAGAAGTTACTGCATGGATTACCTGGGCTGGCTTGGTGCCTTGATGTCTCGATGCAGGAAAACATTCACTTCACTAGACACACGCAATATAAGTGTCAATGGCATGAGGCACAGTGCCGCTTTTCAAGGTCATACACCGGGATACAGTCTTCTGGAGAGTTACCAAACACTGCAATACTCGTTAATTTTTTTACATTTTTATTGGTTTTAAACAGGATTACAAAAACATCTCCATAAATAACAGTGACCGCAATCACTAATGCAAATAATTACAAAATTCAATACAAAACATACAATAATCAATTCCAGTAAAACAATTTAAGAACAATAAAGTCCCTATCCCCGCCAACACTATGTGCATACAATTATATGCACCAATTACATTTAACCAGAATCATTATCCAACAAACTACATGTGACAATAATACATCAGGATGAATGTACAAAATAGAATACAGAAAGCGTAAATCACCACTGTAGCCTGACCCGTGTACCACATATCTGTCCACCCCTATATAATAAGAGCTCCAAGCCATTACCACTCCACATCCACTGGTACAGTAATGTCCTACACCAAACAATACATTTCTCACAAATTACTATAATATTCCTCACACAGGCACAATATATATTATACTCAGGCATACAAATGACATGCACTCCACGTATACCCACTCAAGCACCTGGTCAAGCACGTAAAGAAACTAGAGAAAGTGCAAAGGTTTGCGACAAGGTTAGTTCC
>WNWK01013157.1:0-56414 GCA_009830355.1 Cherax destructor | reverse complement strand
ATTTAGAGAGAATAGATCAAAGTAGAATGACTTGGAGAGCGTGATAACCAGTAGGAATAGGCTGCGGCAGGGGTCGCCCCAGAAAAGGTTGGAGGGAAGGTAAAGGAGGTTTTGTGTGGTGCAGGGGCTTGGACTCACAAGCATGTGTGAGCGTTGTTAGACAGAGTGAATGGAGACGAATTGGTTTTTGGGACATGACGATCTGTTGGAGTGGTGAGCAGGGCAAACATTTTGTGAAGGGATTCAGGGAAACCAGTTAATTGATTTAGTTGGACTTGAGTCCTGGAAATGGGAAGTACAATGCCTGCACTTTAAAGGAGGGGTCTGAGATAGTGACAGCTGGGAGGGACTTTTGTCAGCTGTCGTATCTGAGCTCCTCTGCAAAGACAGTGATTATGTATGAGTGTGATGAAAGTGTTGAATGATGATGAAAGTATTTTCTTTTGGGGATTTTCTTCTTTTTGGGTCACCCTGCCTCGGTGGGAGACGGCCGACTTGTTGAAAAAAAAAAAAAATATATATATATATATATATATATATATATATATATATATATATATATATATATATATATATATATATATATATATCAACATGGTCTACATGGTCTTATCTGTTCCAAAACCAAGGGCTGGCATGCAAGACACAATGAAGTCAACGCCATCATAAAGAGAACCCTTGCTACAGCTCGATACCCAGCCGAGAGAGAGCCCCTGATCACTAGCAGCAAACAATACCCACAACCCAGCAAACCGCCCAGACGGGATCACCATCTATCCTTGGAAGAATGGCAAGCTTTTAGCATGGGACTATACCTGTGTGTCGACGCTGGCTGACACCTACATCCATCACAGTGTCGGGGACAGGGATGAGCTGCTGATCACAGGAAGGAGTACAAGATCGGCAAGTACAGAGACATAAGCCAACAGTATCAATTTGTCCCAGTGTGATCAGAGACATTGGGATCATGGAAAAAAATGCCACACGTTTCCTTAAAGAATTGGATTCAAGACTCATCGACACCACCAGGGACCCAAGTGCAACCACTTTCATGTTCCATTAAGGTGTTTTTTATTTATCTTCATTTTACTCTTGACACATTATTTTTATTCTTAAAACAAGTCATTATTTAATCTTTATGAAACAGACGTCATTTCAGTTGTTGCAACAATGTAATACATATAGTGAATAGTTCATAAGAATTTCATATTTATTTTACATTTTATTGTACATCAAAGCAGTTATAATCTTTGTTAAAACACACACACACACACACACAGATTTTCACACCTTTAACGAAAAATTAAACAATATTTGCTAGAAATTAAGTTCCTTCTATTTTGCGGATGTATAGAAAGTCTTCCTGTAGCTCTTGCTTAGTATAGGCTCTGGTACAATTAATCTTTTTGTGTACCGATTAACGTTAAGATATTTGGGTATTTATGGCGAGAATAATAGAGAGCCATCCTCAAGTGCATATCGGTGAAACTGGACTGGGTTTTGAGGATTCTGGGCTGTACTCTAGTATTCTGGGCTCTGCCATTGAACTTGAGTTTGCAGCTGATGATTCAAGACTCTGTGGAGAACTCACTTCAATAGATTCTGTTCTCGTTAATTTTATGGAAGTAGAGGTCTCCATGTAATTAATCTGTCCCTTCAATGTCATCAATTCGTTTCTTCATATTTCTGGGTGTAATCTATTCTCTAGGGATTGGTGTTGCAGTGAACGTAGTGTGTTCGGAGACTATGCAAGGTGAGCACTAGCTAGCACATTCTTCACTGCACTAGCAACAATTCAGTAAAATCATCGCTATCAGATGAGAGGTTATCACTGCCTTCAGTAAGGGGAGGAAATCATTGGATTTTCTGGTGTCTTTTATCTTCGGCTGCGATAATGACATAGATGCAGATTTGATGGATGATGATTTAGCACTCGTTCTGTGAAGTGTTCATTATTAAGTATGTTACTCCTTCAAGTAACACTTGGAAAACTGTTCTTTCTGCATCCTGCATTGATGGATGCACAATGATCGAGACTTCTGCGGCATAAGGGCTAGGTGTTTGTATATCTTCCCAGGATACTGCTTGCTTCTCTCGATGGGTTAATGCTTGGATCTTACTCAAGGTCAGTGCTTGCATCTCTTCCTGAGAGAGAGAGAGAGAGAGAGAGAGAGAGAGAGAGAGAGAGAGAGAGAGAGAGAGAGAGAGAGAGAGAGAGAGAGAGAGAGAGAAAGAGAGAGAGAGAGAGAGAGAGAGAGAGAGAGAGAGAGAGAGAGAGAGAGAGAGAGAGAGAGAGAGAGAGGTGTTATGCACAACAATTACCACCAGCTTCACCTGCAGTAACTCATGCAGCAGCAGATCCAGCAGCGTATGATGTGCCAGGGAAACAGCAATGAAGTCACAGTATGGCACACAAGTGTTTGAGGCAACTTCCTACTTGGTACTTACAGGCCTTTCTCTTTTCCCATTTGCAGTGTAATGCTAATCTCTAAACACTAACAGAACTGGCCACGCATATGCCCCCTGGCCACATATATGCCCCCTGGCCACACATATGCCTCCTGGCCATATTTCCACCCACTGTTTTCTCAAATCTCTTACACAATTTTTTAAAACAATATTTCAAATTTTCTATACAGAATATTCATTCACACGAAGACATGTTAAATTTTGCATATACACATATTCAAAATGAATTTATCATTGATTAATGTTTTCTTCACGAAATTTCTAAAAAATTTAGAGATGGCTTTCTGTATACGATAGTTGTTTCTACATGTGTACGATATATAAGCCATATACACCACAGTAAGTGTTTATGAAATCACTGAGAGTTGCAATAATTCTCAGAATTAATAATGAATTAATCCTGAAATATTGCTCTATCTCCATTTGCTTAAATGGAGATCCAGTGACCCATTTCAGTCTCAAAGGACTTTAGAATATTTATGATGATGACTACAGAATTGTCATATTTTTGCAGACACTTCTTTAATTTATCTAAGGCATAACAATCTATACATAATTTGCTTATTCACTAATTATATTCAAAGCGTGGTACCAATAACCTCCCAGTTCATCGTTCTCACTTGTTCATACGTACAAATGCAAAATCACCTGGTTATTATTATGATAATGCCTAAAGTTTTGCCAAATAAAAGACATCCAATTTTTCTTTTGATAATGATAGTCACAAGTTATTATTTTCCTGAGTTGATATTAAAAATGCAATTTCTTTCACTTTGCAGATATATAGCAATGACCATTCTGTCATTTACAAATTTATTGTACGATCAGAGATGCTCACCTTTTTTTTTTCATTACCTTTAACGTCATATGTAATGAATGACCCTAGGGAGGGTATTTACAATTGATATTTACGACTGTTTCTGAAATAAGGGTTACTAAGTATTGTCTCACGTCGCAAAATTAAAAATATAATGGCTTTATATTAAGAGATTCATAAAATGCGGGCATGTTCACCATTGCTGATTTCAATTGTTCTGGAATGAATTTCTCTACAAAGAGTTCATGATCAATCAGGTTTGTTTAAACCTTATAATGTTGTTTTTAAAAAAAAACTGTTTTATTAAAGAGAATTAGCAGAGTATTTACATTTAAATTTCTTTTCCTTTACTTCTCGTGTTCCCTTTATGGTGAATTAGTTTTATGCTTCTTCAGCATAACTATCTTAGGACTTTGCGACCCATCTTTCATTATCTCCTCTGGTAACTGTTGTTGGAGGTGGCGGGATAGGTAAAGTTTTATTTGTAACATTTTTTTGTCCTCAAAAAGTGAAGAAATTACATTGATGGCTAGTGGGAGAATTATCGATAATATTTTTCTACTTGTCAGGCTCTAAAATTATTTTTTCTGTCACTGAACACTTTTTTTACTGGCTGAAATACTGGACTGAGAGGTGTCATTTCTTTCAATTTAACATATTTCTTCCATCTTCCTTACATGAAATTCAAAGTTAAACTTTGATGTTCGCTGATTCATCATCAAATTCACAGTCTCTCCAACCATAAGTTGGTAGTTGAGCATTTTCTTGGTATAACTCCTGTTCATGAATATCATCCAACACGGTTTAACCATTAAGATGTTTTTCCACCAATGCCTGAATGTGGAGTAAAATTATTAGTTTGTGATATATGGTGAGAGATTTATATATTTAATGTTTAAATGATTGCAAGACTCGTTTTTCAATCGATGTCTTCATCTCATTTAAGAATATTTGCTATATATATTGGTATAACTCCTGTTCATGAATATCATCCAACACGGTTTAACCATTAAGATGTTTTTCCACCAATGCCTGAATGTGGAGTAAAATTATTAGTTTGTGATATATGGTGAGAGATTTATATATTTAATGTTTAAATGATTGCAAGACTCGTTTTTCAATCGATGTCTTCATCTCATTCAAGAATATTTGCTATATATATTAGTATTTCTAATACCTAAATAGTCCCTTACTTTTTATTCAGAAGCACTACTCTTATCAGCAAAGAGGTGTAAAACACCATTAAATTTTTCATCTTCAAAAATGCTTTTCAATGCGGTTAAAGTGGATGACATATCTTTCTTCTTCAACAATGCAACTTGCAAGTAATGACAAAAAACAACACATATTAATATACACTGTTACATTTCTGAAACAGTGAAATCACTCTTGTGATTTCACTGTTACAGTGAAAACTTTGGGTGATCGGGCTATGAACTTCTTGCGACATGTAATGTGTATCTTCTCTAAAATTTAAAAAAATTCTTATTGTCTTGAAGCTTTATAATCTTATTAACTTTCAAAGCAGCAGCATATGCGTTTTGACTCCCACCCGATGTACCTATACTTCTGGTTTATGCAATGAAAGATCAATCACTAAATACCTGAATGCCGTCTGACGAGCAAGTTTCTTGTAAATGCACTTGACTTATCTTTCCCAAATTCTTGACACCCAAGGAATTCTATTTGCACAAGATCCAATATCATTAGGAGGATAAAATGTGTTGCATTTAAGCTCCTTGATTATTTATTACCTTAAAACAAGTTATCAGACACATACTAGGTGCTATAAAAAAGTTTCCGTACTGCTGCGAAAAAATGTAGACTTATCTTGTCACCCTCAGAGAACTCTCTTTGGGAGACTATACACTGATCCTAACGCCTCTGCCACCTCTCGTGGTAATGAACTAATTTGTTTACTAATCGGTGTTTTTGCTGGAACAAAGCTCTTGTATCTGATATACCCGGTCCATTGGAGGCACCGCTGACGCTTAGGCTGCAGCTCAAGTCCCGGGGTTATTCAGGAGGTTCTATGATGGTCTGATCGGCTTGCTTCTCCTCACCTAGCAGTTAGGAAGTTCCTGGGTCTTAGAAGAGTGCAGTGGGTCGCATACTTGGGAAGATTAAAGGACTCTAGTGAAAACTGGTCATAGTGGCCTTATTTGGTTATCATACGTTACTAACTCTTCAAATTAATAACCCATGTAAAATCTCCGTCTTCTATGGGAAGTCTTGTTTTTCTGTATACACATCAATATCTTTTCACAGGTCAACCCTGGAAAATCATATCCGTCTGCCACAGAAAACGATGGCATTAACTACTTAAAGAAAACTTGTGTTATCTATAAACTAAAAGAAAGGTCTTAAAATACACTCCAAGAACCTGAAAATAAGAAAAGACATTATTTAGGCCTCACACATAATTCTAACCATTTACAGAAGATTTACATAGAATAATGATTGGTCTTTCACCCGCAAGCATTAATTTAAAGTGGTGCATTTTTTTTATCAAAGGTGTGTACACTACCAACAAGTTGATAAACAATTGTGAAAATCTTTATATCTTCACTACGTTTTCAATAAGTACATTAATCATTTGAGAATCTTTACTGATGAAACGTTTTTGCACTAATAACTCATTACAGTTGTGGCTGGGTGTAGACTAATAGATTGCTCATTGCTTTATAATTTGTTCATGATTGCAACCATGTACAGACGTAAGTAAATTTACTTACATGATTCATTACCTTGTAACTAGTGAATTCATTACCATTGTACCTTGTTCAGCTATCAAAACTTTGGGGCCCAGTCTCTGGACCCTATATATACCTCTGTAATCTGCAAATACCTTTGTAACTTGTCATGATTGTGACCAGATCCATCTGAGTTCATTACCTTTGTAACTTGCTCAGCTATCAAACTTTGAGGTCCAGTCCCTGGACCCATTATGTACCTCTGTAATCTTTTGACTACCGCCCACAGGATGGGTATGGGGTGCATAATAAAGATATCAAACTTAACTAACTTCGCAGCTGGCTTCTTCAGTCGAATATAGAGGTGGCTAATATTCTAGAAGCAGTTCAAGAAGTGGAGAGTTGGATGTGTTGAGTCCCTCAGCGTCGATAGAAAAAGAAACATAGGCTTTCTACTTCTATCGACATCTATCAGAACAAAAGTTCTGATAGGCATTGAGTCCCATAGCGTTGATCACTCTAAAGTAAAGGCATTTAGATGGAGAGATATATGCTCAACGGGAATTGAGGTACGGTGGTTGGAGGCAGGGCCCAATAACAACCATACTCGCTCAAGCTAGGCAGGTCCTTATAAAATTCATCCCTCTTCACATGGTATTTTGGTTATCTGTTCCGAAATACCATGGTCTTGCTGTACCAAGCAAATTCAAGGCCCTATCAAAAAGTTCCCGTAATCGAAATTTCGTGTTCTTCCTGGATGAAAAATATGACAGCAGGAGCGTAGATCACGCTGCGGAGTACACTCCTTCGTGAAGAAGCCGCGAATTTCAGTGCCCTCAATCATTCCGTAGAGGTTAGACGAGCATTTATCGTCATAAAAGAGCACTGTTGCAATTTTTTGAAAAATATAATGAAATCTTTAAAAAAAAAAAACCGAGTGAGTGTGTGTCTGTGATCATTTTTTGAGTGAAACTCTCAAAATACTTCAGCGAGCATTTGGCGATGACGCAATGTGTCGGACACAATGTTTTAAATAGTTTTCTCTAATCAAAGCAGGACGAACGTCAGTTGTCCAGTGATGTCCAAAACAGTCGCCAACATTCAAACAGTGAGAAGTCTATTCATGAAGAACGTCGCCAGAGTATCCAGGACATTGCAAATGCTGTGGGAATTTCTTATGGGTCGTGTCAAAGCATTATGGCATTCATAATTTTTGGAAGAAAATGCTGTGTGACTAAATCACAACCAAAATTTCGTTTTGAAGCCAAGTACCATGCTTTGAGTAGTATTGATGCCTTAGGGGCCTGTGGGGGAAAGCGAGTGATGGTGGTTTGGAATGAGGAAGTTTCCCATATTACAGGAAAGTGTGTCTGTTGTATATTTTGACATACATGGAGTATCTGGTTCAGCTTTTATGATCCATTAGATTTATAGCTCAGTGGCAGAGTATTCAGCTAGACCCGAATGGACCTGGTCTGATTACTAGTTGTGACAAGCATATGACGATGCTATCTTAAACCTGCTGAATCTTTCTCAGGAAACAGTATAGGTATTTGTGTAAAAAGCTTCCTGTGTAGTAGCATCCTGAAGGTGGATGTAAAAAACTAAACAAAATATGAATAAGTTAGACAAATTACAGATTAATTACTAATTTGGTAAAGTTCTTAAGAATTAGCGATTTATGACCAAAGGTTTGGTAAGATTGGGTAAGAATGGGTAAGGATGGTAATATGTGAAAAGTGTATGTTGGGTTTTGGGAGTCAGGGTAATAATGATAATTCGCCTAATCAATTGGGTTCAATTTAATAAAGGTGTGTGTGTGTGTATGTGTGTGTGTGTATGTGTGTGTGTGTGTGTGTGTGTGTGTGTGTATGTGTGTGTGTGTGTAATGTTATTCATGAAATTCGCGTAAGCCACTGGGCCAGCGACGGTCTGGAGTTTTGAGACAATGTGACCGCGGGTTCGAACCCCACCCGTGGTATGGTTTGTTTGCAATCGTGTCATTACGATTTCGTGAGTCATGTTGACGGCTTTGAGGGGACTTGAGCTAGAGTTCGTCACGGCCATGCTAGCGGGAGATTCGTCTGTAAAAACTTGCATTTGTGGAGACAGTGGTGCCTATGCTAACCTTTATACAAGTTACATACATGCATGGCTCTGTTGTTGGTATAATTTTCGCGCAGGAGGTTGGATTTAGGGCGCTTTCTGGAGTTGGTGATTGCAGGGCGCTTGCTAGAGGCTGGCTGGCTGGCTGGCTGGCTGCTTTCCTGGAGTTGTTGGTCGGTCAAGTTGTTTCTGAGGTGATGTCCTGCAGTAGGAATTTTGCAAATGTTACGTGGTTAAATATATGTTACTTGGTTAGAAGTAAGGTCTCCTTAAACTGGGGTAGTTTTATCATTATTGGACATAGAATTGTTCTGGTGGTTCCCATTCTTCTATATCTTCTGGGAGATCGGGAAGTTCTCCTTGTGAATGAAACGTCGGACTCTTTGTTGGAGGGACATCCTGTGTGTCCCGTGGGAAGGTGTTGGGGAGGATTTTATCTGTCTTGTATATAGAGAGTTCTTGCGTGTCATATAATTGCTTCTTTAGTTTATCTAGCATGACATTAATTGCATCTGTCTTCTGTTGTATGTGTAAATCTTCCATTCTGATTCCGTCCTTCCACCTGGTGCCAGTAATAAAGCGGAGTGCTCTGATCTGAACTCTTTGTAGCTGTAACATATTGGATTTCATTGTTAGTGACATTGGCACACAAGGATTTTCAAGCATGGGTCTTATCATCTCGTCCAGGAGCTTCTTGATGTGGGAGGGGGCTTGATTAAACCTATATAAGTGACTGAAGCTTGTGAGGGAAAAGTTCATTAGATAAGAGTGGAAGTGTGAGTGGTGGTGGAAATTTGTTGGGTGATATGCTTGTTCTGTAAGGTGTGTGCATCGTTTCCGCTATTCCTCTCCCCGCCTTCTCCACACGGTGGAAGTTTACGTGTGTCCCTCCGACCAGTTGACAGTCACTTGACTTTCGGCTCCCATGAAGTCTGTAAGTATCCAGTCCACTTCTGTTTAATAATATATATTGTGTTTTGTTTAATTTAGTTTAACCAAGAGCTTCACTCTTGTTTAAACTAAAGTCCAAATTAGGTCCGGTTGAATTACTCTTGTTTAGGTTTATATTCTGGTAATTCAATCTGACCTAATTTGACTTACATAGAGTAACGTAATCATATTTGTCATCACCATTGTTTTTAAAGGCAGTACGACTATAATGTGATTTCTCAAATGGTTTGTAATTTTCTGGGGTTTTTTATCCTTGACTGTCGGCTCGGGTCATCCGACACAGGCAAGATAAGAGGGACAGCAACGATCATTGCATAGATCTGAGACTTAATCTGGCATCTGTACCTAAACTGGTCACCTTTCACTCGTAGCTGACAGGCAGTCAGCGACACACCATCCTAAAACCTTTCTTCAGTTGTTATTCCATCAAAGTGTTATTGTTGTTCACGATTGGCGACTTTACTGCTTTAGAACGGTTGTCAGAGGATCCCAGTACCTCAGTTCTTCAGAATCCCTACTCATGTTGGGGTCACTTTCTATTTACTTCAAGTGTCACAATAGTTACGTCCACCTGTGGACCCCCCTTCCCCATCGACATCAACAACGACTCAGCGTTCCAAACCACGATACAGTGCTACGTGCCCAGACCATCAGCACGACACTGCTATATTATTCAATATTAACTGTGTGCATATTAGCTTTGAGTCACCAATTAATTTTATATTTTATTTTTCATTCTTTGCTTCAGGTAGGATTAATTTCATGTTTAAGTGTATTATATTCTATACAAGTTCTACATATCATTAATAAAATTATTTATCTTACTATGTTATCATTAATTTTTCTATCTTTTCATTACCATATGGAGGAAGCAGCCTTATCAAATACTCTTTGAACCTTTTACAAGACTGAACCTTTTACAAGATGAACCTTTTACAAGACATACTTTTGCAAGATTTTTACCTTTTTGGTGATGTGAGATGGAGAGTGATCTGTCGATCTCGTATCCCAGGATCTTATTCGGGTTTCTGATGGCGATAGGTGTACCTCTGATGTAGATAACATCCTTGTTGTCAATAGTTGTGGCAAAACATCCGATGGTGCAGTATATGTACCACCAAATTTTCTCTATTTTCTATGAAAAGCAAGTGAAAGAAAATGTTTATGATAAACTAAAATAAAGTTGAACATGAGTTAGTTTTGTTTTCGGATATTAGTACATAACATTGATTTGCTGAGAATAGTCTTTAAGACACGTGTTATGTGCATATGAAAAGTACTTTATGTAAATTCAACCTAGGATAACCCAGTAAAGGCAAGTGGTGTGATTTATTTCCACTAGTGTCTCTATTAATATACCAAATCTTGTAGTAGATTTTTGTTTGGGGTTTTCAGCCAGAAGACTAGCCACCCAGGATAATCCAATAAACTCCGTGATCCAAATGGGACTCTCTCTCTCTTATTTCCGTTGGGTATTTTAATGTTCATCCCAAAGATGTTACCCACAACAGTCAACAAACACCCAGGAATCAACTTACTGCTAAGTGAACGGGGACAGTAAGTTTATAGCAACATGCAAAATATTTCACCCTCGCCTGGGAGTGAACCCCCGTCTTTCAGTGTGTAAAGTGAGGACGTTATCAACTCATAAATATGTCCAGTCTCTTATTGTTAATAATGCATATATTGGAATATATTAGATTAAGGTTGTAATGCAACCATATCATCAATACAAGAAACACTTTTCTCCTATTCTTCCCCTTCATTCATTAGATATTCATTAGGATTGACTTTAATAGCGATTGGGCTACTATTCTCACTCATTTATCGCTGTGTAATAAAATGTGTTTTAGTCCTGGTCATATAGGTTAGGGTAGGTTCGTCAGGACACCGGACCACATAGTGTGGGTGCTACGATATTGTGTTCACTTCCTTTGGTTCCTGATCTTAAAAAAAATATGCAGCAAGATTTTCTGGTCAGTGGTTGTTAGCAGTTTTGTATACGTGAATGAGTTTCAGCTGAGTTACTCGATCTGTCACATTAACCAGTGCTAGTTGTTGAGATTCCTCTTGGCCTATGTACATGTTCTAATGAAAAAAAAAATGCCTGAACAGGTAGGCACAGAGACTCTCTATACAGGAACTTTAACCTCATATTTGTTTTTTTTCTTTTTAGCTATATCACTGAAGTCACTATTAAGAAGGATTTTCCCCGTTGCACTGTACAGAAAATTTAAGCCTTTTCACTTTATCTTTTGGGAAAAATAGTGTAGCTTCTGTGCACCTAATAACCATCTCGTGAAAGACTCTAGTTCCAATGATAACATATTAGCTATGGGTTTTGGGTACTTAATTTAGATTAAATTAGGGTATTACAGTATAAATTAACTGATATTATTAATATTACTTCTGGCTGTAAATTAAATATCTCTCGGAAGCTGTGCGACGAAGAGGGCAATCTCACTACTCATCTTCAAATAACTGAGGGCTGGATATCATATAAGACCCTGAAGATAAGTTCTTTCACGAAGCCTCTGTTTGCGTTATCGTGATGGGATAAGTAGTTTTCTCCGTTTATTTCGTATCTGCTTTTAGAGTTTATCCCTGTCCGTGGAAATAGTAACTGGTTATCTTTATCTTTTTATTGGACGAGCCAATAAGGTCTGACATCCCTACAATTACAGTAGATAAAGGAGGAGTTGTCATCAATAACCGTATACAGCAGATTATGACACAAAGATTCATGACCAGCTTAGTTGACACCAACATTTATACGTCCCTACTAGAGATCTAGAGATTCAGTGAAAAAAAAACGGAGCGCCTCATACAAATTAGTGAGTGCTATGACAAAATTATTTTTTAAACTTTTTTTTTAAAGTCAATAAAACCCCCCTCAAGTACTCAGGTGCTGACTACAAAATAGTAATAACACGACTGCAAACAAATCACAGAACATGTGGGACTCGAATACATTTCAGGTGAGTCCTAAAACCAGTGAGTCCTAATGCTAGTGTATTAACTCACAGGCGAGAATGGGGCCCATGCTACTCTCTCTAAGGTGTACAGAAATTTACCAAACCAGTGTGTTAACCACTATACCAGCTGGTATAGTGGTTAACACACTGGCCTGTGTACTCAACCTAGATACTAGAGGACACCAGCCAGCGAGGTCGCGCCCACTGTCTGGGAATGTAATGACATATATTACGGTTATCGCTGTGGAATCCGAGGAAGATATGTATTCCCTAATCCCTATCCATTGTGGCTCAATGCACGCGACTGCAATATTGCTGCGTGCGACAGATGTTGATATTGCAGTTATATATTTGTGATGATTTGGAAAGAATCAGAAGACATTCATAAATCATTTGGAAACTAATATCAAAATTTCAATAAAAAAATTAAATTAGGATATATATGGTTAATATTTAATTCAGTCAATTCAAAGAGATAAAAAGATATCCTAAAACACATACAGCTTGAATCCACTCAGAATTTGCTTTATTATGTTATGAACGACTTGCAGTTAATCGGAAGAGGCTCTCAGAAATTATCGCATGAAATGTAGTATTTATTTTTTTCCAATTTTTTCCTTAAAGAGCGAACTGAGACTTACACTAAAAAAAAAAAAACATTTCTCGGAATAATATTGACCGGCGTTTAAGATGAAAAGTAAGTTTCATGTAAGATTTGTGTTCATGACATACAGATGTTTTAAAAATGTCTTGTTTAAGAACTGTCTTGTTATAAGTACATAAAAACAGTTTTAAACTGCTTAGTCAAGGTTAACCGAATAAATTCATGCAATGACTTATTTCTGATCAAATGAGTCATTCCCCAGTTATTTAACAGAAGCCAATTTGATTAATTAAAGCGGCACATAATAAATTACACAAAATAAATTTGAGAGATTGTTTAAAGTGAGGAAAACTCAGAACTAAAAGTTAAAAGTCTACCAAGAGAAACAATTCCCAGTTATTGCACAGAATCCGACAAAAATTGTGTCTGTATCAGCCACTGAAAACCAATGAAGTTCACAACTGTTATATTTTAAACAGAGAAAGTCGATAAACACGTAGCAGTCTTATAGCGGCTATGAAATGGGAAAACATTCAAATTCAAGCAAGGGGAAGTCCAATTCCTCGGATCAAAAGCAGTTTATCAGTAGCAATAGGAAAGTATTGCAATAAGGGAGGTTGAAAAGACAAAATGGCGGATCAGAGGAACCTTTCTGCAGTAATCATATGGAAACAAAATATGGAATGGCGTCAGTATCACCATGGATAATGCTCCCACGCATGGAAATAGTCCCATGAATTTTGCTGAATATTACATAGCGTTGTAATTTTGAAACTGATTGAATAAAGCGGTATCTACCTGGAGTCTACCTGGAGAGAATTCCAGGGGTCAACGCCCCCGCGGCCCGGTCCGTGACCAGGCATCCTGTTGGACCAGAGCCTGATCAACCAGGCTGATACTGCTGGCCGCACGTAGTCCAACGTACGAACCACAGCCCGGCTGGTCAGGTACCGACTTTAGGTGCCTGTCCAGTGCCTGCTTGAAGACAGACAGGGGTTTGTTGGTAATCCCCCTGATGTATGCTGGGAGGCAGTTGAACAATCTTGGGCCCCTGACACTTATTGTGTTGTCCCTCAACGTGCTAGTGGCACCCCTGCTCTTCATTGGGGGGATGTTACATCGCCTGCCGAGTCTTTTGCTTTCGTAGGGAGTGATTTTTGTGTGCAAGTTTGGTACTAATCCCTCGAGAATTTTCCATGTGTATATAATAAGTATCTCTCCCGCCTGCGTTCTAGAGAGTACAGGTTTAGGAACTTCAAGCATTCCCAGTAGTTGAGGTGGTTTATCGCAGTTATGCGTGCGGTGAAGGTTCTCTGCACATTTTCAAGGTCAGCAATTTCACCCGCCTTGAAAGGTGCCATTAGTGTGCAGCAATATTCCAGCCTAGATAGAACAAGCGATCTGTAAAGTGTCAACATGGGCTCGGCATCGAGTAACAAATGAAATTTTATGATAAAGGAAACGAGAATGTTTCTGAAAACTTTTCCTAAAATAGGGAAGTCTATCCTAGTCAAATATAAAAAGGCCATAAATCCGCGGATTTTTTTTCTGGCTTACTTTTTTTCATTTACGTTCTGTATAAAAAATCTACAATCCTTTAATAATTTTCTATATTTTCATTTTTTTTATAAAAAATCTAATTTGATAAAATTGACAAAAAAATGGCAAATTTGCAACAACTTTTAGGATTTGAAACATATCAAAAGAGGAATTAACTAATTGTTACATGAAAAGAGATTTGCTTAATAAAATTGGCAGACTGAAATTTGTTGAGTCGAAAGTGAGTGACAATCAGAGTTTTAATAAAATCCATCAATGGTAAGATTGAAGCCAATAAGAAAATTCATTCTTCGGTAATCGATCTGGTTGCAAAGCTTCCAAGATTTTATCTGTTTTAGTAAAAGGTCAAATTTGCTCCTACTCGGAATGAACTTATGGGTTATCATACTTATTATGGAAAACATTGTCAATAATATTTTGAAGCCAACTGTCAAATTTGGACTTGTGTTCAAGAACAACACATCTGCTGTTAGCTGAGCAGTGCTCACAGCATCAAAGCATTGATGATTATTTTAACTAGACATTGATTAATTTCAACATCTTTCAAGATATAATGTCAGGATATCCTTCGTATTTAGGTGATATACAGAAATTTAAATATCAAATGGCATGCAGTATTGCAATCTTTACAGGATGGACTAGCCCTAGGTCCATCCTGGAAAATCACGGTCATATGACCAAAAGCTCCACCGACAGGTTCATCTTATGAATAAAACTTTAGTCTGCATAAATTTCTCAATTTCTCGTGACTAGTAACAAGCTATTGCCACCATTGACCAGTAACAGATGTTTTCCTCATTTAAGTCCATCGAAACTGTAATCGGGAATAACTCGAAGAAAATGAATGATTGACAATGTAATTCAAAGGACGTACATAATTCAAAGGAAGCACAATGTGATTCAAAGGACGCACCGCGTGATTTAAAGGACTCGAGTCTATGAATCTAGAGATGATTCACTAGCTTAACTTGGACGATAAAAGAAACATACGAGTCCTTCACTGCAGAGACTGAAGAGCTTGTTTATAAATCATGATCCCAGGAGAAAAATTTCATTGTCACATCTGAGATACCAAAAGAAACAGAAAAATAACCATAACACATTCATTTTCCCACTCTCCTTGTGGGGGCAATATGTGACAGCTGTGATATATGCTATTAGAACCGCCTGTAAAATACTGTTATTCCCTATGCATGACATTTGCATCTCTGAGCACAAAGCTGACACTGGAATTTCTCTCCGAGCTCGAGACGGCGTCACTGTATCCACGACTTGATAAATAAATTAATTGGATCTTCCACCTCACGATGGCAAAACAGTCTGAAGATAAGACATATATTTTTAACGAAATAAAGTAAATAAATTTGCTGACTAGCTAGCTGATTTATGTTAGGCGATTTGTGTTAGCTTGTTTATGATAGATGGATTGTATTAGCTAAATTCGTTAAGAACATAAGAAAGAAGGAACACTGCAGCAAGCCTACTGGCCCATGCGAGGCAGGCCCAAGTCATCTCCCGCCTTAAACCAATGACCCGCCTAGTCAGGTCAGGTCACATCCATTTAATTAATGAGCACGGCATCAGACCTATTAGCACAAGCTAGTCAGGACCAACTCACACCCACCTAAACCCACTCATGTATTTATCCAACCTACTTTTAAAACTACACAACGTTTTAGCTTCTATGACGGTACTCGGGAGTTTGTTCCACTCATCCACAACTCTATTACCAAATCAGTACTTTTCTATATCCTTCATGAATCCATTGCTGCGAGTTCTGTCTTGGCTAGATATTTTCAGAACGCTATTTACATTCCCTTTATTTATTCCTGTTTTCCATTTATACACCTCAATCATATCCTCCCTAATTATACGCCTTTCTAGAGAGTGCGGATTCAGGGCCCTCAGCCTATCCTCATAGCGAAGATTTCTGATACATGGGATCAACTTTGTCATCCCCCTTTGTTCGTTTTCCAGTGCATTTATATCCATTCTGTTATACGGTAACCAAAACTGTGCAGCATGATCTAGATGAGGCTTTATCGCATAAGAAAATAAATACTTTGGGTTTCTTTCAATTTAATTTATGGCTTTTAGTTCTTCCCGCGTTTCTTGATTCCTGTAAGATTCCTTTAGTTTTAATTCGATGTTTGCTATTTCTCTGACTTCATATACTTGTCCAATCTCTTTTTTAAGCTACCTAAAGTCCTACACTATCACCCTACTCGGAAGATTGCCACATGCAACATTCTCCACCTGACCCAACATTCTCCACCTGACCCAACATTCTCCACCTGACCCAACATTCTCCACCTGACCCAACATTCTCCACCTGACCCAACATTCTCCACCTGACTCCTTCATATATGCTCACGTACCTTTAACCCAGGTAGATCTGTTTGTGACTCGATAAAGCCTGTTTCCTGACAAACCTAACCTAACTTAACCTAATGTCGTCAGGTTGAGTTCCCTTAACCTTTCCTGGTAGAACATACCCCTTAGGTCCGGGACTGGTCTTGTGTGTGTGTGTGTGTGTGTGTGTGTTTGTAATCAACCTGAGGACACTTATTATTTATGCTTCTTGTTATGAAGCCAAGGATTCTCTTCATTTTATTGCGAACACTTATGCACTGTTGTTTTGGTTTTAGATTACTGCTAACCAGAACTCCCAAATCCATTTCGCAATCAGTAATATTAAGTTCAACATTATTTAGTTTATATGTGGCATAGTTATTTTCTTGTCCAATGTTTAGAACTTTGCATTTGTCTATATTAAACTGCATCTGCCACTTCTCCGACCACTGCATCAGTCTATTCAAATTTTCCTGGAGTGCTCTAATGTCCTCATTAGAATGAATTAGGGGACCTATTTTGGTGTCATCAGCAAACTTGCTTATGTCGCTATTTATTCCCTCATCAATGTCGTTTATATAAATTGTGAACAACAAAGGGCCCAACACAGACCCCTGTGGAACACCACTCATGATGCGCCCTCACTGATTTCTCCCCAAACTCTCTGCTACCTATTTGTCAACCATGCCCCTACCCAGGAAAAAAAATCTCCTCCTATTTCGTGTGCCTTAATTTTCCTCAATAACTTTTGATGAAGTAGATATACACAATATCATATTCATTACCATGATCTTCCTCCTCAAATACCTTGGTGAGAAAAGTTAGTAAATTCGTAAGGCAGGAACGCCCCTTTGTAAAACCGTGCTGAGATTCATTAATCAGTGTATGCCTTTCAAGATGGCTACAAATAGCCTCGGCAATTATTGATTCCAGGTTAAGGCTTATTGGTCTATAATTCGAATCTAAGACCTGTCTCCTGTTTTGCAAATATATATTACATTTGCCATTTTCCACTTATCTGGCACTATGCCAGTTTGTAGTGATAGGTTGAAAAGACTAGTCAAAGGTTTGCTAACCTCCTCTTTACATTCATTTAAAACCCTTGCAAACAGTTTATCAGGGCCTGTGGATTTGTTCGATTTTAATTTCTCTATTTGTCTGAGGACCATGCCACTAGTTACCCTAATCGTACATAGTTTATTATTGTCCTGTTCTACATAACTTATAATTTCTGGAATTTCACTAGTATATTCCTGCGTAAAAATTGAAAGGAAATAAGAGTAAAAATTTCACACATTTCTTTATCAGTGTCAGTCATCTGACATGAGTTAATTTTGAGTGGGCCAATCTTGTCGCTAATGTTACTTCTACATACCTGATAGAAATCTTTATAGTTAGTCTTCGAATAACTTGCCACTTAAGCCTCATAATCTCTTTTAGCTTTTCTTATTCCCTTCTTTATCTCTTTAATTGAATATACTGATTTCTTAATTGCCCATCCCCTCTTTTGATATGCCTATATATGCCTGTCTTTTGACCAATGAGATGTTTTAATCTGTTGTTTATCCATTTGGGATCATTTTTGGTTGATCTAATTTCCCAACTTTGAACATAAGTTGTCTGGGCAGCTAGAACTATGCTCTAAAAAACGTCATATTGGCAACCAACACCACCTACCTGACCCATAGTCAGGTCATTCCAATTTACCCCCACCCAGGTAATTTCTCACTCCCATGAAATCGGCCAAGCGGAAGTCTGGGACAGAGACTTGATTGCAGATATTTGGGCAGTGCCATGATATATTGAAACTAAGTGAGTTGTGATCGTTTTCCCCAAGCTCATCATTAACCTCAACATTATTAATTAGTGATTCCTTGTTGGCAAGAACCAAGTCAACCAATCCTGAATCGTATCAAGAAAGTCACTAGACTCTAGATTTCCTGTCATATTGTTCCAATCAATTTGTCCTAAGTTAAAATCGCATGCCAAGCTATGAATCATCTGAGTATCCTGTAGATATTAATGAACTATCAACACTTGGTATCTTTATGAAAACGTTTCGCCACACATGGCTTCATCGTCAAAAACAAAGTAGAAGTGTAAGAGAGAGGTTTGGTGACAGTCTGCTGAGTCGATGTCAGTCCATCAATCTTGTGGTCTCAACCAATCATATCCTGATATGTTAATGATGATACCGTATTCCCACACATTAATTAAATCCAACATACAATTTTTGAGGCGATGATTAAAGTGAGGATCCAAGAGAAAAGTCTATTTTAATGAAATATCTCAACATACAACAAAGTGCATCTCTACTCTACAATAGGACTCACCAAAGCATTTATTCCAGATGCTGATAAATCTATACTCGTCTTAGAGAGGTCCTTCTCTCTCGATCTCCTCCACCTGATCCTTTTTTCCATTCTCGGGACTTACTTGCATCAGTCCTCGGTTAGGATTTGACACTTATCCAGGACGGATCGAAACGTCATCCTAATGTCGGTTTTTGGTGATTTTTTCTTGATGCATATTTTTACTTCTTATTCTCTCCTCAGAGGACTTGATATAATACACGGTGATAGAATCTACGAGAGGTGGGGACGGGTACACGAGGAAATACTTGGAAGCTAAACGTACAAGTGATTTACAGAGACTTTATGCAGTTTTTCTGTATCCTTAGTGACGCGAGGAAGTAATGGAGGACTGCTCAATACATTGTTTTGAGAATTGCTATGACATGTCCCACGAACCTAGGAAAGAGTAAATCCAGTAAACAGCAAGAGGCAGGACCAAGAACTAAGACTTGACCCCTTCAAACACATACATATGGAACATAAGTACACACAGCGTGCTTGTGCACTTGTGCGTGTGCGTGTACTCACCTAGTTGTGGTTGCAGGGGTTGAGTCATAGCTCCTGTGTGTGTGTGTGTGTGTTTGACGAAGACAATATTTTTCTACTTGCGCAGTGTTCAACTCCTCTTCTTTTTTCTAAAACAGAAAATCCAATTAGCTGAGAATGTGTCGACGCAGAAAAAGCCGAATTTAATCTCAAGAGAGTAGTAAAGTGGTCTTGTCTGTACTGACAGCTGGCACCCACACCCCAGTCCACCAATCTCCACCATTCCACCACCATCATTCCTCCAACCCCACCCCTCTCCAGCAATCCTCCTCCATCCCCACCACTTTCGGCTACCAGTACTCCAACAACCCAACCACTTCAAACTAAGTCTCCTCCGGGTTGGAAGAGGCTCAGACTCCTCCAACCCGACCATCAGATTGCCACAGCATTGCTTTTGGATCAAAGCCTCGTAGCAGTATCTACGAACTTCTCTTGAGGGGTCAGAAATAGATGTACTTCATATGACTTTGTTTAACGTAATCATAAGAAATGAGATAAAATTATTGACTAGGAATTACATTTATTTTATTCCCATTCACTTTGTTTTATTAGGACACAGATTAATTCATCTTAACTGACTTTCATTGACATTTGAATTCTTGTCTTCCTGTTACATACCTCTAATTAAACGTGTTTAAAAGGCTCTGGTTACCTTATTGTGTGTTTTGATAAGTAGCTCTATCTTTAATAATCAAGGTGAGCTTTCTATACATGCAAAACATAAGCATTACACAAAACATGACTGATTAGGTTAATGAGGTTAAAAGCCCATCGACTACATCTGGGTCATTAAGGCAGCATGTAAGCCTTTTCCCAACAGACAAGAATATTTCAATCCCAAAAACAGGGATTAAAGTAAACTTTCTGCATTATATATATATATATATATATATATATATATATATATATATATATATATATATATAGTGTGTGTGTGTGTGTGTACTCACCTAGTTGTGGTTGCAGGGGTCGATTCATAGCTCCTGTGTGTGTGTGTGTGTCTCGTGCCGAATAGATAAAACTGGTCAATTAGCAAGAACTCATTTAAAATTAAGTTCTTTCTAAAATTTTCTCTTATACGTTTAAAGATATATTGTTTTCATTTATGTTTATGTAAAAATTTATAATTTTGCACCAAAAGAATCTTAGAAAACTTACCTAACCTTATTATAACAAGCGCAATTTAATTTAGCCTAAACCAACTAAATATATTTTAGATAAGTTTACAATAATTTAATAATAAACAAACACAATTAAATATATTTTTTTCGTTAGGTTCAGAATGATTTTTGTGAAATTATTGCATACACAAATTTTCGCTTGTCTTATATGGCAAGAAGAGCGTTGCTATTTAAGCCAAAATCGTAAGTTTTACCTAATCCACGACATATATATATATATATATATATATATATATATATATATATATATATATATATATATATATATATATATATATATATATATATATATATATATATTTTATGAATCATTGGGGTGGATAATGGAGTAAACGCCTATCAAATACACTAGGTAATCAAGGCTGCTGGTTTGTCTTGTCACAACCAGGTATTAAAACTAAGCATTCAGTATATATACACTGATAGTGCTACACCTCTCGATGTATATACCCTGTGTATGAATGCCTTTGGTAAAAAAAAATTAACATTTCAAATATTTTTATGACTAAATTCCCGCATACTAATACACTTTTATCCTCGCAATGTTTTCCATTAACTGCCTATGTCTGTTTACCTCCGAGCTTATCTTTAATTACGCTTGATTAATAAAAATGTTTTTTTTATATGGCTAGCGTTTAAATTTGTATATTTTTCAACAATACTCATATGAGATTTAGTCACGTATATTAATGGTTAAATAACTTTCAATTCTAAAACCATTTATTATACGACGTTTTTTCCCAAGGACAGATTATCAAGTACGTATATGTAACATACTTTATTGGTATACGAAGCATATGGGTTGGTGAGGTGCTGCCGGTTAGGTCAGGTACCGCAACTGGTCAGGTCAGGTGTCATTACAGGTGAGGTTAATTTGGAGGTAATGTCAGGGATCAGTTCCAGGATTGCACTGCTGATCTCGCCACTGGCAGGACACAGTCACTGCTGCTCCCACTCAAGAAGTATCACTTTGAGCCCCGTTGGGGAGGGGATTTTTTTGCCTTCAAACGTCGCCTATACTCTTTCATGATGCTATCGCATTGTGTAAGGATTAGACCATCTAGTGGAGTTATAAATGACTATCAAACTAGCCCTCGTTGCCACTGTAAGGACCTGCTTGCAGGTCAAATTTACAGCGATACACGCGTTGAAGGACTCCTTCATTGTCGTCTATACTGACGATGTTGAAGCCTCCAAACTCATGTACAACTTTGCTATGAAGACACTACGAGACCGATAATTCAACATGTCTCCATCTCCATTCTTGCTAGTGAAACGTTCTGTCTTTGTGAAACGGTTTGATAAGATCGTCACGCCACTATCCATTGATGCCTCGGTAGACACAATTACGAAGATTCCTAACGTCTCTTCCATGATCAAAATCACCTTTTCTGACTTCAACATGGCTGCCCAAGCTCTTTCTGATGAACTAGCAATCTCCAACTACCACATACACCCATGCCACATCGACCAAGAACGCTACGCTCACTTCTCCCGTTGCTGGACCTGTTTCTCGTACAATCACACGACCAAGGATTGCCCCATCAAAGAAAGGAAATTCTGCTCCAACTGTGGGAAAGTACTATAAGACTTCAAATTCTGCACCAGTACCACTACTTCAACATGCCTTAACTGCAAGGGTACCCTCACAGCCAAGTCCCCACTAAGAAAAAAAGTCGTGTCAAAGAAAATGCAGGAAGACTTAAAGAATAGCATCCTATGCCGCCATCACTAATCTTCAAGCTACACAACAGACATCTTCACACAGAAACTCCTCTCCACTTCCTGAAGGTGCTCCCTCCAAGGTGCTGTACTGCATAATCTATGCACACTTTGCAAATGCAGCGAACCCTGGAACAATTATTAACCCTACTATCAACGATCACTTCCGAATAAACAACATGCCTACTATCAATTTCCCAGACTCCACACTTTCGGCCTACATTCTCAAGATTATTCTCAACTTTGTGAACTTCACGGCACTTGCAGACCTGTCTCCTTCCTCTGCCCAAACAACTGTTCCTGAAACATCTCCAACTGCTTCCATCGTCGACAACGAAGATTCTACTACCTCAACCACCGCCTCCCACGACAATCCACCAACACATCTCACCAATGCTGACGAATCACAACCAACTGCCAGTACCTATGAAGACTCAACTACGAAATCGTCTTCCGAAGGAGAGGATGAAGAAAATACCCACTCCAGTACACCTACATGGGACAACATAACCTTCTACACGTCTCCATCTAATGGGTATACTATGACCTGCACGGAGCTGTACAAAGGGCTCTGTGTTGGGACTGTCAAGTTTGCATGTGAGTCACCATTACGCTTCTCACTAACCCAAGTACAGTGGTACCTCGGTTAACGATATTTTTTCATTCCAGAATGCTGTTCAAGTGCCATTACCAAACGAATTTATCCCCATAAGGAATAATGTAAAATAGACTAGTCCTTTTAGACCCCCAAAAATACACTTAAAAAAGCATTTAAAAAAATAAACTTACATAAAAGGGCGAGTTTGGGAACCATCGTTAAGTGTGAAAGTACTTGAGCTAAATATTTCCACCACCCGTGGCTATATATATATATATATATATATATATATATATATACAGAGAGAGAGAGAGAGAGAGAGAGAGAGAGAGAGAGAGAGAGAGACAGACAGACAGACAGACAGACAGACAAAGAGACAGACATAGAGAGACAGAGACAGAGAGAGATAAGGAATTCACACACCCCTAAACAATAGATAACTTTTTAATTGAAATGTTAAAACGGAAGTAATGTGTTAAGTAAACGTCAGAAAAGAGCGGAAAATATTACATTCAGAGTTCAAAGGGAAGGAGAGGAAAACGAGTGAGAGGGAGTGGAAGGGGAGAGTAATGGAAAGAAACAGACAGGCTGATGGCGCAAAAGTCGGAGTTGTGCAGAAAGAGACGGAGGTAAAAAATTGAAGAGGAAATGGAAAGGAAGAGGTACACAAGTAGGAGCAATAATTCCACGAAGTACCAGGGGAAGGTTTGATGGGCGAGAAAGAAATAGTACAAGAGTAAAAAGAAGGGAGGGGCAGGAAATGATGAGAGAGATAGGAAGGGGAGGAGAGAAGGGGAAGGGTAGATAGAAGGGACGATGGGGTGAGGGAGGAAGAACAAGAAATAGTGAAAAAAGTGAGCGAAATTTGAAGGAAAATGTGGCAGAATGTACATAACGAGGAAACTATAACGGATAAAAAAAGTAAAGATAAATTAGAAGAGAAGGAGAATGAAAGAAAATAATTGGGTGAAAGAAGAGAAACCACTCGCTTGTAAAACATTCATGACACTCAGAGGAAAGCAAAATCACAAAATCACCTTTTTTTCAGAGTTGTGGTTTCAAAGAAAACTCTTCAATAATGTCCTGAACTAGAAACTGGTCCCCTTGAGACACGTGTGTTTATCCTGGGAAATTGAATCGCTGGGTGAACAGGGAAGGCCGGGCGATGCGACTCTTAGAGCTCGGTCTTGCATAGAGAGGAAGAGAAGAGGAATAATGCAAGAAAGGGAGAGAAAAATGCGATAAAGCATTATGGAACTGTAGAAGAGAGCGCTAGTATTGCTTAGGTTAGGTAAGGTTTGTCAGGAAACAGGACAAGTGTTTCCTGACGCGGGTCTTAGTCAGATGAAGACCCCTCGTTGAAGCTTTGGGTCATCTGAACGAGGCCTTCCGCTGGCTTACCGGTCCACCCACTTAAAAACTATGTTTGTTGCTATAACCATATAGTTGCTAGAATTGCATTTCGTACAATACATAAAAAATGCAAGGCTTTATGATTAAATAATACGAAAAATAACTTTTTTTTCGGAAAAGCAAAATAATATATTAACTGGATATTTTCTCACACTGAATGCGAGGATGCTGCTCTGAATGTTGATATAGAGATGCTACTCTTCTCTTAATACAACGTTACTGATCTTCTCGAAAGAGAGATGCAGATCTCACTGTTGCTACAAGAAAGCTGCTAATACTCTTGAAATAATAGAGATCTCTCACATTTGAAACAAGAGTGCTGAACACACTGTTGAATTTAGAGATGTATCGGATGTGAAAATTTAGATATCCGCGGATGCGGATGTGTATGAGGATGTCTTACTGATTTTGTGGATGCGGATGTAAGAAATTGTGCGGATGTTCCGCGGATGCGGATATCGGATACATCACTAATGTTGATAAAAAGTTGCTGGTTTTACTGTTATGCGAAGATGCTGCTCCTCTGAGACAAACATGCTGTTCACACTACTGAAACAATAATACTGCTGACACTGTTATTACAAGGATGTTGCTGCAAGAATGATACAAGAATGATACTCATTATGTTGATACATGGATGCTGCTGTCACTTTTGATGCAAATAGACTGTTTTTACTATAATATACATTTACACCTACGTAAGATATACTTCTGGTTATTTAGTACATGACAATATCCGACTTTTCTTGAAACGTTGTGAAATCATTCTCTTTGCCCATAGTGTCTCTGAATTATCTTGTATTAAGAAGTTGAAGAATTAGAGTTCTCATGTAGGAGGGCACCCAGACAAACCTTGGCTTCCCTTGACGATGATGTTGACTTCGTTGTGTTGTGAAAGTCAATCCTTGGAGGTGGAAGAGTTGAGACCATGTTGACCATCTTGGTCTACATGGTCTAAACGCTAATATTCTGATAGCAATGTTGAAACCCGTTGAAATAAGGAGGGCCTGCGTGTCGAGATATGCTCCCATTTCTGAGAAAGAAACCTTTAGGAGGAAGCTTCCAAAATAAAGTGCGCTAACGGTTTAGAGACCAGCAGACTTCCTGGTGGATGCTGCGGCAACGAGTACTTTTTTTTATACACCTTTTCTGCTAGTGGCTGTCCAAGTTGGATTGTTTGTAGGGCAACATCACAGCTGGTTTTGGAGATGGAGCAGTGAGGCTCCCAATCACTGATGGCCCTAGCGGAATGCCATGGAACAAGAAAACTGGCAGTACAGTTAAGAAGGCTGTTCTCATTCCCAGTCCACCAAGTGTGACTGCAAGCGAAGCATGCAACCATTTTCTTCAAGAAAAAGTTTTAAAAAGCTTGCTATATAATCTTTAGAGAGGAATAATATTTCTTGATTTTTGGATTGTGGTCGGCTGGGGAGTATTGCAAAAAAAATAGGTGAGATATGAGAGGGACAAGCATCAGATAAATAGGTAGAAGCCATTATGATCATTGATGTCTCTACTCTGGCTCTCCATCCTCCTGGAGGCAGATATTTTTCTCTTGTCTCAAGTCTATGTCACTGGAGCCGAGAGGATTGCCAAGTAGAGTACTGTCAGCTGCATCAATGGTTCATGCTTCTGGCAAGGTGACCCTGATATGAAAACTGATAAGTCGAATGGAGTAACCGTCTCACATTTAGTGATGAAAGTTTAGCCTAGATTCTCTCCAAGAATTTTGATTTTCCTAAAGACTTTATGGAGGAATTTTTCAGTGCCAACTAGAGTGCCATCATCCAAGAACCAGATGCTGAACTCAGTGGCCAGCGTACCTGTCTGCACATACATTAAACAATATTTCAATAATATGCCAACTCTTTAATACTGCTAATTCCATACCCAGAATGTCACATCATTCACTCACACTACTAAAAAATTTCACTCTTCTTTTTTCTAATTCTTTTTCCTAACAACACTTGCAATTATCCGTTTTCACTTGTTCTTCTTTTGATTTCCTTCAACACTCCTTACTTTTTTCGGTTAATTGAGCTAAAAGCCAATCAACTGTTGAACGGGGTCATTAAAGTTGCATGTCAAAACATTATCAATCAAAAACAATTTAATTAATTAAAGATGACAGTAAAACTCAGCATATATACACTGAGACATGTACACCTCACGGTGTACATAATCTTTGGTAAACATTTTAAGTCTTCTCTCTATACCTTCCTAAAATAAATATAATTTATAAAAACTCTCATATGCTACTTTAATTATTCTTACTCAGACATTATGGTAAAAAAAAGAAAAGGGGATCATAAAAAAACATTAAGAATGTGAGGAGAAACCGTGGTGAAAATATGAAAGCAGAGAGAGAGAGAAGGATGGAAAAAAAAAAAACAGTGGGAGAGTCATAAATGCTTCAGTCTATCCTGCGGGAGTAGGAAAGTCAATGCCTCACTTTAAACCACCAATGTTTACTGTTACCTCCGTGATGGCGTTGCTTCCCCGTGGCTAACACAGCAGCAGCCGAGAGCAAACACTGCGCCTTGAAGGCAGGTGAGAGGCAGGCAGAAGGGAGTGATTTTTTTTACAAAAAAAAAATTAAAAATAATTTGTGATGTTACCTTATTCCATAAAGGAAACAAAAATACCCACCTTTCTCCTTCCTATGCCATTACATAAGATAGTAACTATACATATAGTATGAAATAAGTTAACTGAGATGGGAACTAATTATATCGTCTATTCCTCTAGTGGATTAGTTTGCTACTACAGCTTGAAAACTTTCGCTCCAATAGAGCTGGAAGAGGTTTAGACGTAGAGGCTTTTGAATGAAAGGCAGTGTTTACGAAGGTTACTCTTTCTTTATATTATTATCTCTTACCGTCTTGGCCTCTGTCATATATACTCTTGCAAAGATGTATGGAAAGTGGCTTCCACTACCTTTTACCCCCTAGCTCATTAATAATTTTTTCAAGGAGGAGCTCTAAGCGCTAAATCCGTATTGGCCTTACAGGTCATTGGGAATGGGAAGCTATAAGGTTTGACCCCGAACAGTTACAGGTAGTTGAATTTACTAAGATCAAGAGCCATTAGCCCTCATCAAAGCACCCTGTGATGACTTCCCCTAGCTCTTTCGATTTATTTACATCCTAATGTAAATGTGAATGTTCCTTATCTTTAACCCGCATTTCTCTTCACCTCTTAGTCTTTTTCATCATCTTTTTTTTACATCATCAAGCTATCGTTCATTCTTATAGTTTCACTCGGTGTGTCCTCTGAATGTTCGGCTCCTATTACCTTCATATTCATCCACATCTCTCGCTACATCTGAGTCTCTTATTTCCTCTTAGAGTTAACCATCATAGTTCTCGTTCTTACAGTCTTACGCATACTCTTTTTAAATCATAAGCTCATGATAAGTAAAATGCCATTTCACTTTGAAAGAACCTTGGAAGACGCCAGCTTACCAATCATGTGACTGCACACGACCGGCTTGTCTTCTGTAATAATTCTTCGTTAATACTTAAAAACGAATAATGGTCCATCAAAATATTCCTAAACAATTTTCTAGTATACATTATCATTAATAATGTGACTTCTAACCTCTTACTCATTGAATATTAAATCATAACACACAATTCAAAATCCATGCCAGCCTATTCTTCCCTTTCGAAAATTACTTATTGAAAGAACAGCTGAAACGAAAGTTTTGAAACTGCCACAGATATTGAATCCATAATGAAATGCTTGACGATATTCTTACCCCGTTTATGAGGTTTCAAAGTTTATTTTGATAGATTTCCTTACCCTATGTCCAAACTCATCCTATGTGACGGAATATGACATGGAAACACACCTATGTGACGGAATATGACATAGAAACACACCTATGTGACGGAATATGACATAGAAACACTCCTGTGTGACGGAATATGACAGAAAACCCCGCATCCCATAGTGTAGGATTTATTGGGTACGCCCATCATGTGTCTCGGAATATTACCGAAAAACTCATCCTCTGCGGTGGGATATGAGGAGTAACCTTATCTTATCGTTCGTCATGGAATTTGTTCAGGAAACTCATCCTGGGTCTAGGAATATGATCGGAATGTCATATGCCATATAAAACACAAACGCTGTCAAATCTTACTCAGAAAAAAATATGGATTTAATTTAGCCCGTGTTGTCCGAATTTGATTTTTGTAGAAGAAACTGGCAAAATTGAAATACGAATTTTCATGCAATAATTTGAGTGCCTCATCTCAATGTTTTCATTTTTCATCTCTGATATCTGGAGAATTGAAATTCTCATTGATTTCATATACATAATGTGCTGGACTCATAGAATATTGGTCCTTCAGAGATAACAAGAAATTTCCTCTTAAGTTTGAATTCAGAGTTGGTGTTTCTTAATAGAAGGTTTGTCCTCATTTGAAAAATAATTCAGTGTAACAAAATTTCACTTTTGTCGTTTTCTTGGGAAATAAGCAGCATTTTCCAATTCTTTATAAGTAAACAAAATTTAAACAAGTAATTTTGAGCCCAGAACTTTGCTTTTGCGGTCAGGGCATTTCTGGAACACTTTAAAAAAAGACTGATGTTAAACTATGATGGTCTAGGGTTTTGCTTGGCAAATATAAAAAACAGGGACTAGCAAACCAGCATTCAGTTCAGCTCTGGCTGCCTGAGAAGACACTTCAGAAGAAGTGAAATGGCATCAAGAGGTTGCAATCATTCTCCAGATGCATTCTGCTACATATGTGGTCAATTCATTAATACAAGAGCAACGAAGTTCTCTGTAACAACATCTTAAAAAATGTGTGAAGCTTACAAAGCATATTTTGGCATGCCAGTTGGGGACCAAAACAAGACCTGGGCGCCTCATGTTGCTTGTCAGCATTGTAAGAAAACATTGGAAGGTAAGAAAGTTATTAGTTATATGAAGAGTAAAATCTTGAATAGGAACATTTTTTAAATGAAATGTATGTAACAGCAACTAATTATTTTGTTTTTTTACAGGATGGTTTAGAGGAGAAAAAAGAGCCATGAAATTTGCTGTTCCAAGAATATGGTGTGAACCCACTGATCACTCCACCAACTGCTACTTCTGCCTGGTGGAACCTTCCAAACGCCGAACTGGGAAAAATGCACCTGCTGTTTCTTATCCAGACCTTCCCTCTTCTATTGCACCAGTACCACACAGTGCTGATCTTCCTGTACCTACACCTCCAGAAAGAAGTCAACCGTCAGAAGAAGAAAGTAGCAAAGCAGAAAATGAAACGCACAGTGAACAGACTATGATGTCACAAATGCAGCTGCTGGGAGGAATCCTTACTACCCAAAACAAACAAACCTCAATGACCTTGTCAGAGATCTTGGTTTGACAAAGTCAAATGCTGAGTTTTTTTTTTCAAGGCTTAAGGAGTGGGCCTTGGTGGATGAAAGTGTGCAAGTGACAAGCCAAAGAAAACGTCACCAACATTTCTCAAGCTTCTTCACTAATGAAGACAGGTTGTGCTACTGTAATGATGTATCAGGCCTGTTTAATGCAGTTGGAATTGCATGCAATTCAGATGAGTGGAGACTCTTTATTGACAGCTCCTCCAGAAGCCTAAAGCTGTACTTCTGCGCAATAGGAACAAGTATCCATCTCTTCCCTTGGTTCATTAAGTACATCTCAAGGAGGACTACAACAGTGTCAAACTTCTATTGGAAGCTTTGGACTATGATATGTATGGCTGGGAGGTTATTGGAGACTTCAAAATGGTGGCATTTTTTATGGGACTCCAAGGAGGTTTTACCAAGTTTCCCTGTTATCTCTGTTATTGGGATAGAGACAGAGCAGCACATTACCAGAGGAAGCACTGGCCTCAAAGTACTGAGTTCTCAGTAGGAAGACATAATATCAAACATAAACCATTGATGGATCCTCAAAAGATTCTGTTCTCTCCATTACACATCAAACTAGAGCTAATGAAACAGTTTGTTACAGCTCTTGACAAAGAGTCTGCAGCCTTCAAGTATCTTCAAGACTTCTTTCCCAAGCTATCAGAGGCAAAGGTGAAGGCTGCCATCTTCACTGGACCACAAGTCAGGAAAATCATGGAGTGCTCAGAATTTCCAAAGAAGCTCGCAGAGAAGGAAAAGGAAGCCTGAGAGAGTTTTGTTACTGTAGTACAGGGCTTTCTGGGCAACAACAAGGCTGACAATTATGTGGAACTTTTTGAGACCGTGGTAAAAAGCTATGTTCAGGTGGGCTGTGGGGTGTCCCTTAAGGTCCATATCCTTGATGCTCATCTTGACAGTTTCAACGAGAATATGGGAGCATACTCAGAGGAGCAAGGGGAGCACTTCCACCAAGATATAATGGACTCTGAACATAGATATCAGGGATCATATAATAAAAACATGATGGGAGACGACATTTGCCTGCTTAAACGGGAAAGTGATTTGTTGCTGCTCACAAATCTAGAAAAACTGCTTATTTTTAACTTTGTAAATATGTTTCAGAAAGTTTAAAATATAATTTGTGTATTTTGTTTATATATATATTAATTTTATTTATTTTATTATATGTTTTTGATTTACATCCAAAACTAGCAAAACATATTGAAATTTAGCCATTTATTGTCAAAAAATCATCCTGTAAGCCACAAAAGCAAAGTTTAAAAGGAATAATGGGCATTTTATATTGTTTTGCAATAAAAGGCGTTGGAAAATAACACTTACTTGCAAGGAACAAAAATTGTGTTGCATAGTGAATTGAAGAAATTAGGCATTACTCTTCATATGCTAACTTGTGAGTATTTATTCTTATTCCCTTGATATCTTTCTGAAAGGCTTTATGCCGCACTCTGCACTATTATTTTTCGTGTGCAATGACATTCATGGAGCTGTGGTTATGCAATACAGGATCGCTCAGTGAGACTGCTGAACTGCCCTGCTTTTTGAGCAGCAATGTTCAGCGAATAGGGCGACTGCAAGAACTACTGGAAAATGCAGGATTATGGATTGTTCTTAGAGGGCTTCAAGAAGCAAGGCCACAGAGATTTGGGGGATAAGCCCCAGCCAGGAAGCATACAGTCTCAGTTACTTGCAGATAGCCAGTTTCATTTGCCATTTCTATCTTAGACGAAGCTGTGGAAGAACTGCACAGTGACTCACCTATAACTACTGATGTGCAACATTGACTTACAACCTCTCTATAACTAGCGATGCGTTGTGTGGAAAAGTGACAGAAAGTGATGTGTTATGGGGAACTGCATCAGTGGTAAATATTAATGTATCTTGTGTCACTGCAAAACTGACAGTGATAAATAGTGGTAGGGTTTCGTAAGGAATTGAGACATGGATATAGTACCAACTAGTGGCAGTATTATGAAGAACAGTGATAGTGATGCAGCGACAAATAGTGGCGTGGTACTGCAAGAAAAGGTGACAGTGTTGCAGTAACAATTGACGACCGTGTCTTAAGGAACTGTGATGGTAATACTGTGAAAACTAGTGATATAGAGAAGTGAGAAGTACAAGCTGGAGTAATACGAATTTTATTAGGTTAATTCTCTGTGAATTTTTAATCAGTATTGTGTGTGGTCTCTTGATCACCCAGTAATACCATTTATTTTTACTCTTTGTTTACATGACGTGCCAGCCCTCGTGCAGACATACAGTAAACACGAGGGAGACCGTCAGCAGCTACTGGTACCAGGAGAAGGATATTTTAGTGATACCAGGATGGCTGATCGCCAGTAGAGAGTGTATGCAAGTGATTGAGAAAGATAGTTTCGGTAAATGCTCTGCGTAAACATATTAATACTACCCTTGTCCCAGTGTAGCAGTTCGCAACATAATTTTAATAATAATAATATAATTATTATTATTATTATTATTATTATTATTATTATTATTATTATTATTGAAAGAGTGCCAATCCTGTAAGTTTCATATATCACCACAAGGGAATGAGAAGAAAGCAAGTTTGATATTAAGATAGAGAAGGATGGCTCTCATTTTCTAGATCAAGGACCCTCATCGCTGAAGAAAGAAAACCAAAGAAATAAAGAGTATAAAGGAAAAACAGCAAGTGGTTGATCAAAGAATCAACCACATTACAAAAAAAAATGGTTTCATAGGAACGCCATAAGAGCATCAGAGCGGTAGGTAAGCCTCTCACCCATCGATACAACTTTGTAACCTGTAAAAGCTTTGGAGTTTTTCACCTCTATCACGATACTCATACTTTTATTATTCGTGTATTTGTAGCATAACAAATAATATTCACGTCAGTAATAATGGTGAAAAAACTACTGGCAGAGTAAACCTTTATTTATAGACTATATTTCACTGTAAAAAAGGAGTTCTTATCTGGTTGTCCATTGACACTTAAGGGGCCTTGGAAAGGCTTCATAATATTCGTGCAACGGTGGGAAAAATTTATTTTCTCGAGTTTCTTCCTGATACCTTGAAAAATGTTTTTGTAAAATAATTCACTTTTATATCAGATTATATTGTTAAATTTCTACTTCTTTCAAAAGAAGTGTAAGGTGGTATTAAGTGCTGCTCTTTGCAGTCAGGTAATGTACAATAGTCGTTCTTGTCATGTTACGAGGTCTAAAACAGAATGAGGTATATAATAATTTAATATTGACTGACTCTAAATAAAATGAACTTACTAATGCATGTTAGTGACAATGGTGTGTAGGTTAACTATACCCATCTATTTTCTTTCTTTAAAATTGGGACTATATTTGCTGTCTTCCACACTTCCATCAATTGCCCTGTGTCAACAGGCGAGTAGAAGACTGTTGCTAGAAGTATAAACAATATCTCTGCTTCTTCTCTCAGGATCAACGGAGATATATTATCTGGTACCATCGCCTTCAAGGTATCCAGCTCACACAGTGGTTCCTTCACCCACTTCCCAATTGTATGTATTGCGTCCAATGCTCGCTGGTGCACTCTACTGTTTCGGTTTGATAGTACCCTTCCAATTTCCTTTGGGGATACCTCCCTAAATCTCTTGCTGAACTCCTCACAGACTTCCTGTTCATTCGTTGTCAGCTCCCATTCTTCCTACCTCTGCCTGAATATCTGGTCTTTTATCGTTGTCTTCTTTCTGATGTGGCTATATGACAACTTTGAGTTGGACTTGGCTTTCAATGCAATGTCATGTTCAAATTGCTGTCAAGCCTCTCTTCTTATTCATGCATCATTTCTGGCACTTCAGAATAATTCCTTGTTTTCCTTAGTTCTTTGCCGTCTACATTTTTCCATGCTCTACCGCATTTAGCTTTGGCTTTTCTACACTTCTGGGTAAACCATGCGTGCTTACTCTGTTCTTCTCATTGTTTTTTAAACTCCTGGGTATGAATTTTTCCTCTGCCTCCATGCACTTTCCGGTTACATATTCCATCTCATTCACTCTTCCTCTAGTTCTCTTTCCCACTGCATTTTATTCAGGAATTGCTTCTTGCTTGTGTAGCCCAGTCTTCTGAAGTTTGGCTTCTCACATCCTTCCAGTGTTACTTCCACAAGGCATTTGAAGCTCAGTACCATGTAATCACTAGAACCGAGGGGACCTTTCATATGTAATGTCCCCTGTGTCAGAACCACTCAGGTTGAATAAAAGGTCCAGCCTTGCTGGTTCATACTCTCCTCTCTGGTTGTGTCGCTAACATGTTGGTGCATGTAGTTCTCTATTACTCCCTCCAGCATCTTAGTCCTCCAAGTTTCATGTCCTCTGTGTGGTTCTAGGTTTTCCCAGTCTATTTCCTTGTGGTTAAAGATAGCCCATTTGGGCTCTTCTGGCTACCTCAGCTAATGTATCCACCATTCTTATGTTTTTTTTTTATAATATTCTTGTTTGTTTAGTAGAGGGTTGCACATTACTGCTATCAACAGTTTTGTCCATTCCACCCATCTCCTCAAATCTCCACTGGTTTGTGATAAGCAATGCTACTCCACTACCTCGTCTGTTCCTTTGGTCTTTCCTCAAAATCCGATACAGCCGGGAACAAATAGTCTGTTATCATCTCTGTGAGCTTTGTCTCTGAGTGTTTTAATGTCTAGGAATGCCTTCACTATTCGTTCGTGCTATTTATCATATATTCATTTTTCCATCTGCATTCGCAATTCCATAATTTCAGCTTCCTTCTGTTGCTGTGCTACAGTTAATTAGTACCTGAATTCCTGATCCTAGCACAAGCACAAGGGTTGGTGTGGGTTGGCTGTACAGATGGGGGGGGGGACTTACCCTAGAAGGGGTCAGGATCCTGGATGTAGTTGAATGAGGAGGTTGGTGGTGAAGGGGGACATGAGGTCTGGGTGTTGGAGTGAGGGACAGTTGTGAGGAAGATACTTGTACTGGTACAGGTTGGGATTGTCGGAGACGGAAGGGAAGGGGCGGAACGTTGTTTGTTTTAGTTATTGTGTTTGGGCGTGAGATGGGGATAGAGCTTTAGGGAAGGTCTGTGTGTGGATGTTCCTGGCATTTCTCAGGAGGCTGAGCTTCCATATCTATCAACACACGCCATGTATCTCCTAGTCTCTGGCGACTTTCCACTCTCTCAATTATTCCTGCTTCACTCTTCTGTCCCAGCTGAGGTACACCCGGCGATATTTTTCTGTCTACTTTTCCGTGGTTTTCGCTGCATGATCCTGTATTGCGCCATTTCTGTTGTGAGGGTCAATTTGACTGGATTTAGTTTCCCTTCCAATACTTTTCAATTCTCTACCAATTTATCACGTGGCTCACTTCAACTACTTCACCTGTTAGGCTGATGATATTTTGAACCATCTGTTTCTCCAACAGCTATTTTTCATTGTGAATCCTCCCTTCAACCTCCTGAAGCCAATGGATAATAAGTAACCTTCATCTCTCTCCTCTTCCCTCTTCCTTTCCCACTATTTTTATTGTCTGTTTCAAGCAGTTCTTCAGCAATTCATCTTCTGCACCTCTTGGCTGCCTGAGATTGTCTCAGCAAAGAAGGTCTTCTTTGCTCTTGCTTCCTTACCTCAGTCACTTCACCTGCTGTTAGTATTCCAGCTCCCATCTGTTTACCCATTTCCTTCATCAACTTCAGCTCATTCCTCAGCTCCTTCAGATTATCTTCCATGCTTTGTACTTCTCTCAGCACCTGAATCCCTTCTCTCCCATTCCCTGTTCTCAGCAGATAACTTCTCTACTCAATTCTTCTTTGTTTTGCAAAAATCATTAAACTTTATTTCACACACTTGCTCCATCTTGCATCTCAGCCCTGCTGTCATCAGTGACCTCTCACACTATTCCTCCTCCATTTTCCTTCCTCTTGTAGCTGACTGTTGGGTTACCATTTCTGAGCTCCTCAGGTTTCCTGCAGTGTGAGTGTGTGTGTGTGTGTGTGTGTGTGTGTGTGTGTGTGTGTGTGTGTACTCACCTAATTGTGGTTGCAGGGGTAGAGTCATAGCTCCTGCCCCCGCCTCTTCACTGGTCGCTACTAGGTCACTCTTCCTGCTCCATGAGCTTTATCGTACCTCTTCGTAAAGCTAGGTATGGATCCTGCCTCCATTACATCACTTCCCAAACTATTCCACTTCCTAACAACTCAGCGATTGAAGAAATACTTCCTAACATCCCTGTAATTCATCTGAGTCTTCAACTTCCAACTGTGACCCCTTGTTGGTGTGTCCCATCTCTGGAACATTCTGTCTCTGTCCACCTTGTCGATTCCTCTCAGTATTTTATATGTCGTTATAATATCCCTCCCTATCTCTCCTGTCCTGTCATGTCAATTTCCTTTAACTTCGCCTCGTAGGATATGCCCCTTTGCTCCACGACTAGTCTTGTTGCAAACCTTTGCACTTTCTCTAGTTTCCTTACTTGCTTGGCTAGGTGTGGGTTCCAAACTGGTACTGCATACTCCATTATAGGCCTAAAGTATACAGTGTACAGGGTCCTGAATGATTCCTTATTAAGATGTCGGAATGCTGTTTTTAGGTTTGCTAGGTGCCCGGATGCTGCAACAGTTATTTGGTTGATGTGTGCCTCAGGAGATGTTCCCGGTGTTATACTCACCCCAAGATCCTTTTCCTTGAGTGAAGTTTGTAGTCTCTGCCCCCCTAGACTGTACTCCGTCTGCGGTTTTCTTTCCACTTCTCTAATCTTCATTACTTTGCACTTGGTGGAGTTGAACTCCGGGAGTCAGTTTCTGGACCAGGCCTGCAGCCTGTCCAGATCCCTTTGTAGTTATGTCTGGTCCTCGTCCGATTGAATTCTTCTCATCAACTTCACATCATCTGCAAACAGGGACACCTCTGAATCTATTCCTTCCGTCATATCGTTCACGAATACCAAGAACAGTACCGGTCCTAGGACTGATCCCTGTGGAACCCCGCTCGTCACAGGAGCCCACTCTGACACCTCGCTACGTACCATGACTCGCTGTTGTCTTCCTGACAGGTATTCCCTGATCCATTGCAGTGCCTTCCCTGTTATTACTGCCTGGTCCTCCAGCTTTTGCACTAATCTCTTGTGTGGGACAGTGTCAAACGCCTTCCTGCAGTCCAAGAAAATTCAGTCTACCCACCCATCTCTCTCTTGTCTTACTGTTGTCACCCTGTCACAGAACTCCAGTAGGTTTGTAACACAGGATTTCCCGTCCCTGAAACCGTGATAGCTGTCGTTGATAAGCTCATTCCTTCCTGATAGTCTTTTCCATGACTTTGCATACTATACATGTCAGTGGCACTGGACTGTAGGTTAATGCTTCATGTCTGTCTTCTTTTTTTAAAAATTGGGACTACTTTTGTTGCATTCCATTCTTCAGGTAGTCGCCCTGTTTCGATAGATGTGTTGAATATTGTTGTTAGTGGTTCACATAGAGCCTCTACTCCCTCTCTCAGTACCCATGGAGAGATGTTATCCGGTCTGTGAGGGAAAAGTCCATAGATAGGAGTGATGAAAGTGTGAAGGTATGTAGAGTGATGGTCGAGTGGTAGTTTGCTTGTTAAGGTGGGGTGAGTGTCTAGCTGCTGCTATACCTTCCCCCCCTTTTTCACCCGGTGAGAGGTGTAATGCTGGGTTCCGGCCACAGGTTGAAATCACTTGACTGACCACGCCCGATCTTACTGTAAGTACTTCACGGCTGCTCGTATCTTCATTATTTTATGTTCAAGAACTTCACTTTTTAATTTTTTTGGAGCTTCACTCATGTTTAACAACATTAACTTCTGCTATGTCCTGCCTTGGCTTTTGGTAAAGTTATTTATTACAGTTTCGCCATTTCTTTTAAAGGCCTTATGCCTACTATGTAAATTAATGCTAGAGTGGTGAGTAATTCTTGTGGTTTCTTTCACAGTCCTCTGTGTCCGCACGGATCATCGGATTCAAGGCTGAGTGGGGGGCCGGCGTACTCACCAACTGAGAAACAGAGTCGTTACCACCAATTCTACACTACACCAGTAGTTCCTCAGTTCACACTAGAAACCTCAGGCAACGGTACTTCACCAGGGGACAACTTTCAACTGAGTCCCTGACATCATTTGTGACATTGTGGATGTTGGAAAACTGTTGGATTTGTGGAAAACATCGAGGCAACAACAACAATACCACCACCACGGAGTCTAACATTGATTCATTGCTTGTGTTAAGATCATCACAGCTGTAAATATCTAGCTTTGGATCAGATATATACATTTTTTTTTGTTTTCATTTTTCATTTTTCTTAAGATAGGATTATTATAATCATATTTACGTATTTATTATTTAAATTTCATTCTATTAAAATAAAGTGTTTATTTTTCTTGGTATTATTGTCTTTTTCTATTATACTTTTCCTGAGAAGATTGGCGACAACCTTCACACGGTCCCATCGCCTTTGAGGTATCTAGCTCGCTTAGCAGCCTCTTCACTTCTTCCTCGGTTGTATTTATGTCCAACACTTGATGGTGTACCTCACCTTTCCGTCTTTCTGGAGTTCTTTCTGTCTCCACTGTGAACACTTCTTTGAATCTCATGTTGAGCTCCTCGCATACTTCACGGTAGTTTCTTGTGATCTTTCCTCTTTCCTTCCTCAGCCTGATTCCCTGTTCCTTGACTATTGTTCTCCTCCTGATGTGGCTGTACAACAGTTTCGAGTCAGATTTGGCTTTCGCTACTATGTCATTTTCGTATTGAAGTTGAGCCTCTCTTCTTACATGTGCATATTCGTTTCCGACTCTACGACTGCTCTCCTTATTCTCCTGGGTCCTTTGCCTTCTATACTTCTTCCATTCTCTAAGCACACTTGGTTTTGGCCTCTCTGCACCTTTTGGTGAACCAAGGGCTCATCCTATCTTTCTCGTTATTTCTCTTACCTTTGGGCACAAACCTCTCCCTAGCTTCCTTGCATATCGTTGTCACATATTCCATCATCTCGTTTACTGACTTCTCTGCCAGTTCTCTGTCCCACTGCAGAAAATTCCTCATGCTTGTGTAGTCCCCTCTCTTGTAGTTTCGCTTCATTCGCTCTGCCCTTCCAGCTTCCCTCTCCACTTGTAACTCTACTATATATTCGAAGCTCAGAACCACGGGATCACTGACCCCGAGGGGTCTTTCATATGTGAAGTCCTCAATATCTGCACTACTGAAGGTGAATACTAGGTCCAGTCTTGCTGGTTCATCCTCTCCTCTCTCTCTGGTAGTGTCCCTTACGTGTTGGTACATGACGTTTTCCAGTACCACCTCCATCATCTTAGCTCTCCACGTTTCTGGGCCCCCATGTGGCTCCAAGTTCTCCCAGTCGATTTCCTTCTGATTGAAGTCACCCACAATCGTGTACTCACCTAATTCACCTAATTGTGATTGCAGAGGTCGAGACTCAGCTCCTGGCCCCGCCTCTTCGCTGTCTGCTACTGAGTCTCTGCTCTCCCTGCTCCATGAGCTTTATCATACCTTGTCTTAAAACTATGTATGGTTCCTGCCTCCACTATATCTTTCTCTAGACTATTCCACTTCCTGACTACTCTGTGGCTGAATAAATGCTTCCTAACATCCCTTTGACTCATCTGAGTCTTCAGCTTCCAGTTGTGTCCCCTTGTTTCCGTGTTCCCTCTCTGGAACATCCTGTCACTGTCTACCTTGTCAATTCCCCGCAGTATTTTGTATGTCGTTATCATGTCTCCTCTGACCCTTCTTTCCTCCAGTGTTGTTAGTCCTATTTCCCTCAACCTTTCTTCATAAGACAGACCCCTGAGTTGTGTGTGTGTGTGTGTGTGTGTGTGTTTGTGTGCGTGTGTTTATGTGTGTGTGTTTGCGTGCGTGTGTTTATGTGTGTGTGTTTGCGTGCGTGTGTTTATGTGTGTGTGTTTGCGTGCGTCTGCTTGTGTGCGTGTGTTGTTCACACGCACTTCCGTGGGCATGTGCGCTCGTGTGAACCTGCATGTGAGCTGCATACACATTTCCGTTTTTTTCTCACAATGCACTAACAATTAACGAACAAGAACTAATTACTTTTCATTCTCCAATATCCGAAATGTTTTATGTTTTTATCGTTATTCAGAATGGGAATCAGATTCCATAACTCTGGGAATTATAAGATGTAGATAAATGGTTCAGAGAACGACAAGTTGTTAAATTAGACACATATGAATCACTTGGGTATCTTTATTGTGGAAACGTTTCGCCACACAGTGGCTCATCAGTCAATACAAAGTAGAAGGTAGGAGAGGGGGAGTTTGAGGCTATCAGTCCCTCGGCCTGGAGTCGATGTGTTCAGTCCATCATCTTGTTGGAAGTGTAGCAACGGCTCGTAGAGATGCTTATATGCTGAATCAGGTGAGATGCAGCAGTAGGAGGCAGGTCATAGTGGTATCAACCACTAGTCGAAGTAAGTCCTTGTCCAAAGGTTTGGACAAATGTTGAAGAATCCTTTGTATCAAGAACCCAAGAAGTTGCTGTGTCAGACAGGATGTAGATAAATGGTTCAGAGAACCGACAAGTTGTTAAATTAGACACATATGCAACACTTGGGTATCTTTATTGTGGAAACGTTTCGCCACACAGTGGCTTCATCATTCCAACAAGATTGATGGACTGAACACATCGACTCCAGGCCGAGGGACTGATAACCTCAAACTCCTCCTCTCCTTATACCTTTCTACTTTGTATTGAATGATGAAGCCACTGTGTGGCGAAACGTTTCCACAATAAAGATACCCAAGTGTTGCATATGTGTCTAATTTAACAACTTGTCGGTTCTCTGAACCATTTATCTACATCCTGTCTGACACAGCAACTTCTTGGGTTCTTGATACAAAGGGATTCTTCAACATTTGTCCAAACCTTTGGACAAGGACTTACTTCGACTAGTGGTTGATACCACTATGACCTGCCTCCTACTGCTGCATCTCACCTGATTACAGCATATAAGCCATCTCTACGGCCGTTTGCTACACTTCCAACAAGATTGATGGACTGAACACATCGACTCCAGGCCGAGGGACTGATAACCTCAAACTCCTCCTCTCCTTATACCTTTCTACTTTGTATTGGACTGATGAAGCCACTGTGTGGCGAAACGTTTCCACAATAAAGATACCCAAGTGTTGCATATGTGTCTAATTTAACGAATTATAAGATGCTGTGTGCGTGTTTTGATATCGATTACACCAAAGAGAGCATCTGAAGTTGTCACCGTGGTTCAAGGAAGGGAGGGGGCACCTCTCTTGTTCACTAAATGAACCTTTTATTAATTAATTTTCGGTACTAATTATTCGGTCCCTGATAATCGCCTGCTTCAGTGAGGCTTGTGATAAAAACCTGCATTTACAGCTGCTGAAAAAAAAAGAACACTACCGTTCGTTTTTCTGACGCAGTGGGACAGTTATAAGGAGCTGGAGATGAGAAATTATCTTTCCGTAATTTCCTATTTAAGTTTGCGGGAAAGTGAGGAAGGGGTGAATGTAGCTTCGTGTCCAGACTCCTAATTTTCGACCGGCTAATGTTAATGTTATGGTGCCCCGTGGCCTGGTGGCTAAAGCTCTCGCGTCACACGGCGAGCGTCCGGGTTTGATTCCAGGCGAGGGTAGAAATATTGGGCGTGTTTCTTTAAACCGGTTGTCTATGTTCCCCTTTACCTGGGTGTTAGTCGACTGGTGTGGGTTGCATCCTAGGACAAAACAGACCTAATTTGCCTGAAATGCTCTGCATAACAAACGACTTTCTGTACAGTACTATGTCATTCATGTAAGCTAGGCCTGTATACCTTGTACGTGTACTTGTAGAAATTAAGATATTATTATTATTATAAAGTAGCTCTGACATGTCTACTCTCGAGTCCCCTCAAAAGGTTCATTTTCATTATCATTGTTCATATTACTCGTATTTACATGAACTATTTTATTTTATTGCTGTTTATTTATGAATATTTTTTTAATTAAGCTGTATTTTTATTCTTCTCTTGGTAAATCATCTGTTCGTGTATGTCCTGTCTATGACTCTGAGTTTCTTTATATGTGAAGATTATGTTCCCCGATATTCTTCATTTTTCCGACGATGGAAGACTTAGCTCACTTATTTATGAATGCATGAACTTCCTTACCTCATATGGATATATCCCTTTAAAGATTATTCAGTTTCACATTGTGTTGTACCCAAGAGCGGTAACACACACAGCCACATTATCGTTCCTGTTATCCATTCTTATGTTTGCTACCTTTACAGACAGATGACCTCTTAATGAGTGCTTCAGGAGACAGATTTAGGACAAAGATTTTCCCTAAGTTTAATAACTGTTTCTGGAGATAAGTAGACCAAGACTTAACAGGCGAACTTTTAATGTGTCGTTGGAACTGATGTTTCTCAATGTCCATCTCAGAATGATAATCTTTTCTTGCTGCTCATGAATATACAAATACAACTGACTAATAACTGCTGGATATTTATCGAGACCCATTCAAAATGCATTGTGTACAGTGTGTACGATGCTGCTACCACAATCCACATATCCAGGGAATACAGTATGGTCTTCGTTGATTAACATTTTCAACGAGCGAAGAAGCATCATACTCACACTTTTCCCTTCACGTATTAAAGCACACAGTTTCTTGACAAGCAAGTGATCTGTAAACTGCCTTATCATAGTTGACGCAATGTTCTTGCTTTCATCAGGTCCAAACATCACTGACGTCATATCCGCTACTCACACTTTATAGTACGCTGCCAACTAATACCAGGGTTGGAGTCATCTGCTTCAATACCTTTGAAGTGGTTGCTTCGTCAAAATGAAATCTGAATGGATCTGAATGAATGGTACAGGTTTTCTGATGAAATATGGCTGCAACCTATATTTAACTATGTAGAAAACATATTCTTTTGGCAACTCTTGCATTCCAGAAACATGGCTCTTAATATATCCAAGATCTGATCAACAGAAATGTGGTTGTTGCTTGACTTAGCAACTTTACCCGGTAAAATAATCCGGTCAGTGATGAAAACATTATTAATTTGATGATTCAGAGAATGTTGCTGCTGCCACTGGCCATCGATTGTCTGAAAATCTGTTGCTTAGATGTTGCTCTTTGAAGCATACAGTTTGTCTGACGTTTGTCATTCGTGTACAAGGTATACAGGCCTACCTCACATCAATAACATACTACTATATAGAAAGCCACTTGTTATGCAGAGCATTTCGGGCAAATTAGATCAGCTTTGTCCCAGGATGCGACCCACATCAGTCGAGTAACACCCAGGTACCCATTTTACTGATGGGGAACTTTGACAACCGGTGTAAGGAAACACGCCCAATGTTTCTACCCTCGGCGGGAATCGAACCTGGACTATAACCGTGTGAAGCTAGACCTTTAGCCACTAGAATTTGTATTTTTTTCTGCATTGTAACATCTTATTGCTGTATCACAGAATTAAGAGTATCCATGAAATTAATCTTTCTCAATCAATATGAGGAAGTCATGAACCACTGACGTGTGATTTGCCACCCGGCATGGCATTTTTAATTAAAGAGCAGCATATTGAAGAAACTGAATAATTTCATCACCAACTGCACCTGCCAAGCAATTATTCCGTCACAAGTTCCGAATAAATAGAATCCTAAAAAGTGAATCTTCAGATTAGTTTTGCATAAATACTTACAGTTTAGTGCATGTTCATATTTTTTATAAACTTCAGGGTCACGACTGTCATGTATGAAATATTAGACCAAGGCGCAGGAAGCTAGTTAATAGTCCAAAGGTTTACCGAAAACTGATAGAGATAAGGCCAGAGGTGCACTGTGGCCGAGAGATACGTGCTAATAAAATAGGAATAAAGAGGAAAGATTGGCTTCCATGTACGCGTACCTTTGTGCGTGTACGTGTATTCGTGTGCATGTGTGTGAATGCAGGTTCTTTGCAAGAATTCATCCTTGCCTTTAGTGACTCACCTTTTCACTGCCATTAACTTGCTTGAGGCTCGCCACCCCCCTTGCATTGTTGGTGGGTAAGTCCAAATGAAAGACACCGAGAACAGGAAAAGGCAGCAGCAACGACAGTGATGGCAACGGTGGCAACAGCAACGACAGTGATGGCAACGGTGGCAACAGGGACGACAGTGATGGCAACGGTGGCAGCAGCAACGACAGTGATGGCAGCGGTAGCAACAGCGACGACAGTGATGGCAACGGTGGCAACAGCGACGAAGAGAGGTGTAACATTAGCATAATGGAGTAAGGGAAGGAGTAATGAGGCCATCCGGCATGGGGAATGGATCGTCCCTCTGGTAGATTAACGGAACACCTTCTAGCCAGCTCAACTCATTAACCGACTCATTATATATTCATAGGACAGTCTGATCTCATCTTCCCGATCCAGTCTTTACGCCTCGAACTGCTTATTAGCGCCTAACGCAATTTGTTCCCATGCTTGAGTTATTACCAAGAAACTATTTGCTCTATCTTTTAGAGTCAACATGAAGTCTATATTTTGCTTCTTCTATTATTACTGCTGCTGCTGCTGCTGCTGCTGCTGTTCTTGGTGCTGCACTTAATGCTCTTGTTATTATAAATGCTGCTGCTGATGTTGATGATGGTGTAGCTGTTGGTGCTGCTACTGCTATTGTTGGTGCTGCTACTGCTATTGCTGGTGCTGCTACTTCTATTGTTGGTGCTGCTACTTCTATTGTTGGTGCTGCTACTGCTATTGTTGGTGCTGCTACTTCTATTGTTGGTGCTGCTGCTGCTTTCACCCTTAACCCCGTTTCTTCTTCCTTTTCTCTTTTAACTTCATACTTTTTATTCTCCGTCTATTTCATATATCTTATTCCTCTTCACCTTCTTCATTATTATAGTTATTATTATTATGATTATTATTGTTATTTGATGAATATAATTACTGTAATAATTATTATTGTTTTATAAAGCCACTGTCGCTGCTGGATTGACTCACCATAGAAAAATCAGCTGCTCCACCTTCACTGTGTTTATGCACGTCTGTGGAGGCTCCTCTTATGACAAAGGTAGTGCCTCAGCTCCAGTTATTACAAAGCCTCGTATCAGTTGAGCCTTTCTAACGATTAAATTTGCACAAAGAATATAATTTTTCTCCGTCGAAGATTTTTTTTCTTTTTTTTTGGGTTGGATAAGTAATATTCATCATTGAAATATGTAATATGTAATATTCATCATTGAAATATGTCTATTACGACTGCCTATTGACTTTACTTATGGACAGTTGTCAGTTTAAAAAGCCACCAAGATTTCATGATTCTGGTCTTAATTTGCTATGAAAACCAATTAGTACTTTGAGGCATTAACCGTGATTGTTTCTTAACCAATTATATATTAATTGGAAATTTTCATTAAATTAAAGAACCTGCAAGTTCTTTGCAGAACTACAGAGGGATCAAGACAGGCTGAAGGCCTGGTCCAGAAACTGGCTTCTGGAGTTCAACCCCACCAAGTTCAAAGTAATGAAGATTGGGGAAGGGCAAAGAAGACCACAGACGAAGTATAGTCTAGGGGGCCACAGACTATAAACCTCACTCAAGGAAAACGATCTTGGGGTGAGTATAACACCGGGCACATCTCCTGAGGCGCACATCAACCAAATAACTGCTGCAGCATACGGACGCCTGGCAAACCTAAGAACAGCATTCCGACATCTTAATAAGGAGTCATTCAGGACCCTGTGCACTATGTACGTTAGGCCCATACTGGAGTATGCAGCGCCAGTTTGGAACCCTCACCTAGCCAAGCATGTAAGGAAAATAGAAAAAGTGCAGAGGTTTGCAACAAGACTAGTCCTGGAGCTAAGGGGTATATCCTACGAGGAGAGGTTACGGGAAATCGACCTGACGACATAGGAAGACAGGAGGGATAGAGGGGATATGATAACGACATATAAAATACTGAGAGGAATCGACAAGGTGAACAGAGACAGAATGTTCCACAGGTGGGACACAGCAACAAGGGGACACAGTTGGAAGTTGAAGACTCAGATGAACCACAGAGATGTTAGGAAATATTTCTTCAGTCACAGAGTTGTCAGGAAGTGGAATAGTCTGGGAAGTGATGTAGTGGAGGCAGGAACCATACATAGCTTTAAGGAGATATATGATAACGCTCATGGAGCGGGTAGAGTGACCGAGTAGCGGCCAGTGAAGAGGCGGGGCCAGGAACTGTGACTCAACCCCTGCAACCACAAGTAGGTGAGTACAACTAGGTGAGTACACACACACACTACACACACACACACACACACACACACACACACACACACACTACACACACACATACACACACACTACACACACACACACACTACACACACACACACACACACACACATACTCACACACACACACACACATACACACACACACACACACACACACACTCACACACACAAACACACAAGTGGAGGGGAAAATCAGGAAGGGCTGGACGAATGAAGCCAAATTACAAGAAAGGGGACTACGTGGGCATGAAGAACTTCCTGAATGGGGTTTAGTGGGACAGAGAACTGGCAGGGAAGTCAGTAAACAAGATGATAGAATATGTGACAACAATATGCAAGGAAGTTGAGGAGAGGTTTGTACCCAAGTTTAACAGGTGTAATGAAAAGCCAGGATGAGCCCGTGGTTCACCCAAAGGTGCAGGAGGCCAAAACCAAGTGTGCTAGGGCATGGAAGAAGTATAAAAGGCAAAGGACCCAGGAGAATAAGGAGAGCAGTCGTTGAGCCAAAAATGAATATGCACAGGTAAGAAGGGAGGCCCAACGACAATTTGAAAATGACATAGCAGCGAAAGCCAAATCTGACCCAAAGCTGCTGTACAGCCACATCAGAAGAAAAACAACAGTCAAGGACAATGTGATCAGGCTAAGGAAGGAAGGAGGAGAGATCACAAGAAACGACCGCGAAGTATGTGAAGAACTCAACATGAGATTCAAAGAAGTCTTCACAGAGGAGACAGAAGGGACTCCAGAAAGATGGAGAGGTGGGGTACACCACCAAGTGTTGGACACAATACATGCAACCGAGGAAGAAGTGAAGAGGCTGCTGAGTGAGCTAGATACCTCAAAGGCGATGGGTCCGGACATCTCTTCATGGGTCCTGAGAGAGGGAGCAGAGGCGCTATGTGTACTCCTAACAACAATATTCAACACATCTACCGAAACAGGGAGATTACCTGAGGTATGGAAGACAGCAAATGTAGTCCCAATCTTTAAAAAAGAAGACAGACATGAAGTACTAAACTACAGACCAGTGTCACTGACGTGTATAGTATGCAAAGTCATGGAGAAGATTATCAGAAGAGTGGTGGAACACCTAGAAAGGAATGGGTTTATCAACGACGGCCAACACGGTTTCAGGGACGGGAAATCCTGTGTCACAAACCTACTGGAGTTCTATGACAGGGTGAGGACAGTAAGACAAGAGAGAGAGGGGTGGGTAGATTGCATTTTCTTGGACTGTAAGAAAGCGTTTGACACAGTTCCACACAAGAGATTAATGCAAAAGCTGGAGGACCAATAATTTGATAATAAACAAACACAATGAAATATATTTTTTTCGTTAGGTTCAGAATGATTTCTGCGAAATTATTGCATACACAAATTTTCGCTTGTCTTATATGGCAAGATGAGCGTTGCTATTTAAGCCAAAATCGCAAGTTTTACCTAATCGGCACGACATATATATATATGTCGTGCCGATTAGGTAAAACTTGCGATTTAACTTAAATAGCAACGCTCACCTGCCATATAAGACAAGTGAAAATTTGTGTATGCAATAATTTCGCCAAAATCATTCTGAACATAACGAAAAATATATTTCATTGTGTTTGTTTATTATTAAATTAATGTTAACGTATCTAAAATATATTTAGTTGGGTTAGGCTAAATTAAATTGCGCTTGTTGTAATAAGGTTAGGTAGGTTTTCAAAGTTTCTCTTGGTACAAAATTATAAATTCTTACATTAACATAAATTAAAAAATATATATTTAAACGTATAAGAGAAAATTTTAGAAAGTACTTAATTTTAGATGAGTTCTTGCTAATTGACCAGTTTTACCTAATCGGCACGACATATATATATATATATATATATATATATATATATATATATATATATATATATATATATATATATATATATATATATTTTTTATCTCATTTAGCTAAAACAAATTACATTACGTTAAGTTATGTTAGGTTCCAAAATATTGTTTTACCTCATTGTTAATGAAAAAAGTATATGAATATGTAATTTTCTTGAGGAGGAAGGGAAGAGTGGACAAGGGAGGGGTGGAAGGAGACCAGATATCTCACATCTCACGTCCACTAACTTGCAGATCTTAGCTAGTGGTTCGTCTAGTGCTTCTGGTCGATCTTGCAAAATTGCTTATGATACATTGTCGACTCCTATTGCCTTTCATGTATATAGTTCCATCAAAGGCTTGCTTTCTCCCTCCTCCCTTTTGTGTGTATGATGCGCCTAAAAAGTGGCCAACAAACAGTCAGTTTTCTGTTCAATAGGCACACATCGGTATGAAAACTATAAAGTGTTATTAAAAGCAATACAGATGTTTGTTACGGCTAAATATAAGCTGGTGGTATTATTTGTTCTTTTTATTTTAAATTAAAAATTGTCAGCTTTATCTTGTGCACAAAATATGTGTGTCTAATATCATAAAATTTGTATTGTTCTCATATTTTTTTTCAGATATTTTGCATATATTTATCCTCATTTTGTTTAGGGATGCGAGTACGTCACAACTGACTAGAATCACAGATTGCAATCTGCATTTTAGGATTTCCCACAATGTTTTCCTATTGGTTGAACCCATCAGCGAGCGATGCCTCTCACTTGTATTACTTTTGATTCATTCTTCATTAATGTATGACACCATTTAACTATACCTTCATAAGTGAATGAACGATGTTTATTTATCGATCACATACTACTGATTCACCAAAAATTTGGGAAATTGTAGAGAGGATGACTATCTTTGTGGAAGCTCGCGTCTAAGTGTTCCTACATGATTTTTTCATATCCTTTCACATTTCTGGTGAAGAGTCAGAGAACGTATATTGGTGTTTTAATCGGTTTTATCTCACGAAGATCTTATATATGTTTCGTATTTAAAAATGTTTTGGATGGTTCCTGTCATACCTTTCTTCTCAGAGATTGGCTCTAGATACTTCAACGTTGGTGGTAATCTGTGCACTGCCACAGTAAGAACACATGGAATTACACTTTTTTGGATAAAGAACCTCTGTACGTCCTACATAGGGTATTTAATGGTCACTACTGTTGTTGCATATATGTTTTCGTTTGTCAAAGTTTATTACTGTTTCATAACGTTGTGTTTACGTTGAATAGGATATTTAAGGGGTCATAGTTATTTGGACCATGCGATCTTATAGTACATATACCATATATTTCCCCATAGTGTTTATTGTGCATGAAGTATATCCTCAGTTTTTATAAACTGTAAATACACAATACTAAGTATTTGAGAAGTAAAAGAGAACACTGTGTTTGTTCACCAATAATCACGATTAAATTCTTTATAGAGACACACGTATCTACTAGTGAAAAAGAAGTTTAATGCATAGGCGTGTATATTTAATATTTTCCCATTCCTGAACAGTTTTTTGAGGATTCATTAAGCACTCATGTTCACCTTGGTGGTAAAACATTGGGGAAATACTCTTATTACGGCATGCATACAGATCTGTCATTGTGATTCGGCTTGTCGGATCCATTGCAATAGCTCAGGTATAAATACACAATACGTGAATGGCGTTCATTCCCTGTCGGTGTACCCTTTCCCCAAAGGCTTTATGGTATTGCCCTTCAATCATATGTTCAACACTTCCCAGATTCTCTTGTTGTTTATAGTGGGTGTATGAGTATGCATAACTTTAATGGTACTGCATCTTTGGTAATTGGGACAAAGGTAATAGTAGAACCGAGGACTCATGATTTACATTTTCACATCTGCGTTTGGTATAATGAGAAAAGTAAAAAAAAATAAAGCACTTTCAGCGCATTTCCCACAACTTAAAAAATTTTGTATTTTTGTTTCACCATCAAAAATATGTTGAGAGCGGTGACAGTTTTCGATTAATCATTCATTTGACCTCAGAAATTAATATATTCTGTGCTGAGAAAATTGCTTCAGTTAATTTTATTGTTTAACCACTAGTTATGAGAACTTGCTTAGCATGGGCCAGTAAGCTTGCAACAGTGCTCATTTCTTACGTTTTTGCTTCTACCAGTGGGACTCGCCTCTTGTGTCGCCTTAGAGATATACCGGGACTCACCTTTGGTAGTATATTAGTCTCCATTCTCAAGCTTCTGCTTAACATTGTTCGAGAAGCGAAACGTTGCATATGTGTCTTGCTCGTGTTCTTGTCGGTATGGTATACCTCCAATCTTTACGTTGGTCTTTTCTCATTTATTTGCACTTTTAATTATTAACATCTGACGAGTATTAAATTTTGTATAATGCCTTGTACATTAAACATTCTTCTCTCCGATTCAGAGAAATTCTTGATCTCTCACAAGAATGAAATTAATTTTCCCTAAATTTGAAGTAATCACAAGTACACATAATTTATCATTCTCTAGAAATTCCACCAGAAAAAGAAGAAAAGCCAAGACGAAGTGTTAACGTAGATAAATGGTTCAGAGAACCGACAAGTTAATAAATTAGTCACATGGGCGTCATTTGGGAATCTTTGTTGTGGTAACGTTCCTCCACACAGTGGCTTCATCTTTGTATTGGAATGGTGAAATCACTATGTGGCGAAACGTTTCCACAATAAAAATACCAACTTATCGGTTGTCTGAATCATTTATCTACATTCCTGTCATATACAGCAACATCTTGGAATTTTGATACAGGGAATTCTACACTTGGTTGACCTACTTCCACCTGAGGATTTGTCCAAGGTGACACCGCCTGTCACAGCTCACATGTCTGCTGTATATAAGCCACTTCTTCGCGCATATGCTGTATTCTTATCAGGATTGATGGACTGATTACATCGACTCCAGCCTAGGGACTGATTACCTCAGTCACCTTCTGATCTTAATCATTCTTTTTTTGTATCGGACTGATGAAGCCACTGTGTGGCGTAAGGTTTCAACAATACAGATGCCCATGCCCATGTGTCTAATTTATCAAAGTTTTAAGGTAATGGAAATTTTCGGAGATCGCTGCAATTGACAGTTAATTTTTTTGTGTACAAAAATTTCAAGAAAGTGTGGCAATAAATGGCCTCATTTTCAAGGGGACAAACAGGGTACTGAGGATATCGAACTAAGAAAGAACTCGAAATAAAGGGTTTTAAATTATGTAACTCAAGAGTTTGAAAGTATATAGGAAACTACGGATTCGGCAACAGAGTTGTACATGTGTGGAACAATCAGTGCCGTGCCAGATCGCTGATCACTATTTTCTCTATATTAATGGTTTTCCCATCCGTTAGGATGAGAACAGAAGCTTCAGAAGCTCCAGCTTTGTTGAAACAAAATCTCTGAAGTGCCCATAACTACTGAATATTTAATGGCATAGTAGGTAAGTCGTCAATGGTCAGTGGTCACGAGTGGTCGCAGTCCATGAGCTGCTTTGGGAATTAGTGTGGAGGGTTACAATATGGCTAGCTGCTGCAGTGTTTTAAAATGTGAGGTTGGAGTGTTGAAGGAAGAGGTCCTGCTTCTCCAGAAGGAATATAGGAGGCTGAAGGTTCACCTCAATGGGTTTGGAAGTGAGAGTGAGGTCCTGCTTCTCCAGGAGGAAATTAGGAGGCTGAAGGTTCACCTCAATGGGTTTGGAAGTGAGAGTGAGGTGGCCGGAGTGGTGGAGGGAAATAGGGATACCAGAAGTGAGGGTCAGTCTGCCACTCCCTGCGAGGAGGGTGAGGAAGAAAAGGCTACCAGGAGTGAGGTCTCAAGTGGCGAGTGGTTCCCAGTAATGGGAGGAGCATCAAAATAAGGAAAGTTAAGAGAGAAGATTTGAAGGTAGGAAATCGCTTCTCTGTTCTTCAGGATGAGTGTACTTCAATGGCCAGTGAAGGTAAAGATACTACTTTCCCTGCTAATAGAGGTAAGCGAATTCTTGTGGTAGGTGACTCACAGGTAAGATATATGGACTGTGCTTTCTGCAATAGGAATAAGAAGGTGAGGGAGAGGGTGTGCTTCCCTGGAGCTGATGTTGGTGACATAGTCAACTGGTTGGATAATATCATGTCAGGTAATGGGGACAAGCCCATTATTTGTCTCAGTGCTGGTGGAAATGATATTGGGAAGGGAAGGAGAGAAGAGCTGCTAGATAAGTACAGGTCAGCTATAAAGCTAATTAAGTTTAAGGGAGGGGTCCCAATTATATGTAGCATCTTGCCTAGAAGAGGAGTGGGAAATGAATGGTTGTCTAGGGCAATTGGTGTAAATTGCTGGCTAGACAGATACTGCAAGGAACTTGCAATCCCATTCATTGACAACTGGGATAACTTTATGGCAAACATGATATGTATGCAAGGGATGGGGTACATTTCTCTGGGACAGGGGTGGAAGCACTTGCCAACTCGATCGAGAGGGCCATTGCTGACATGCCTAGGATTTTAAACTGATAGAAGATAGAGGTATGGGTGTGTGTGGGAAACAGTCAGTTTGCAACACTAGGGCTGAAAACTGTAAGTGTATAAAAGAAATTCATCATAAAATTACAAATAAAGACAATGGATCAGGTCACCAAACAAAGGGAGACAGCAGAGGAAAACAAGAGACTAGGTCCCTTAAGGTTTACTATACTAATAGCTGGAGTGTAAGAAATAAGATAGATGAGCTAAGATTAATTGCAAGTGCAGGAGACATAGATATTATTGTTATAACAGAGACCTGGCTCAATCTGAAAGATAGAGAGAGTTGCCTTCTGAATGTCACATACAAGGCTATAAATTATTCCACACTGAAAATGTCAACAGGAAGGGTGGTGGAGTAGCGATATATGTCAGAGACAATTTAAATTGTTGTGTTAGACAAGATATAAAATTAGAAGCGTCAGCCACTGAATCTGTTTGGTTACAGCTTCTTGAGGGCCGTGTAAAACTTATCTTGGGTGTGATTTACAGGCCTCCAAATCTTGATAGGGAGTGCAGTAAACTTCTATGGGATGAAATTCGTAAATCATCTACATACGAAAATGTTGTGCTAATGGGAGATTTCAACTTTAGACAAATTGACTGGAGCAATTTGACAGGAAATTTAGAGTCAAGTGACTTTCTTGATACGATTCAGGATTGGTTTTTGAAACAGTTGGTGACAGAACCAACTAGACTTGGTTCTTGCCAGCAGGGAATCGCTAATTAATAATCTTGAGGTTAATGATGAGCTTGGGGAAAGTGATCACAAATCACTCAGTTTTAATATATCATGGAATTACCCTAATAATGGCAATCAAGTCTCTGTCCCTGACTTCCGCCTGACTGATTTCATAGGACTGAAAAATTACCTGGGTGGGCTGAACTGGAATGACCTGACAGTGGGTCAGGTAGATGGTGATTGCCAATATGACGTTTTCCAGAGAATAGTTCTAGCTGCTCAGACAACTTATGTTCCTAATAGGGAAATCAGATCAAACAAAAATGATCCTAAATGGATGAACAATAGATTAAAACGTCTCATTGGTCAAAAGAGAGGCATAAATAGGTGAATCAAAAGAAGAGAGGGGCAATTAAGTAATCAATATATTCAGTTAAAGAGAGAAATAAAAAAGGGAATAAGAAAAGCAAAAAGAGATTATGAGGTTAAAGTTGCAAAAGAATCGAAGACTTATCCAAAAGGATTTTTTCAGGTATTCAGAAGTAAGATTAGGGGCAAGATAGGCCCACTCAAAAGTTACTCAGGTCAGCTCACCGTCAGTGATAAGGAAATGTGTAGGATTTTTAACACTTACTTCCTCTCAGTTTTTACACAGGAAGATACTAGCGATATTCCAGAAATAATAAATTATGTAGAACAGGACGATAGTAAAGTATGCACGATTAGGGTCACAAGTGACATGGTCCTTAGACAAATAGATTAATTAAAACCTAACAAATCCCCAGGCCCTGATGAACTGTATGCAAGGGTTCTAAAGGAATGTAAAGAGAAGAGGAGCTTAGCAAACCTGTCTGATCTTTTCAACATATCACTGCAAACTGGCATGGTGCCAGATAAGTGGAAAATGGCAAATGTAATACCTATTTTCAAAGCAGGTGACAGGTCCTTAGCTTCGAACTATAGACCAATAAGCCTAACCTCCATAGTGGGAAAATTTATGGAATCAATAATTGCCGAGGCAATTCGTAGCCATCTTGAAAAACATAAATTAATTAACGAATCTCAACACTGTTTTACAAAAGGGCGTTCCTGCCTTACAAATTTAATAACTTTCTTCACTAAGGTATTTGAGGAGGTAGATCATGGTAATGAATATGATATTGTGTATATGGACTTCAGTAAGGCTTTTGATAGAGTCCCACATCAGAGAATATTGAGGAAAATTAAGGCACACAGAATAGGAGGATAATTTTTTCCTGGATAGAGGCATGATTGACAAATAGGCAGCAGAGAGTTTGCATAAATGGGGAGAAATCAGAGTGGGGAAGTGTCACAAGCGGTGTTCCACAGGGGTCAGTATTGGGCCCCTTGTTGTTCACAATCTACATAAACGACATAGATGAGGGTATAAATAGCGACATAAGCAAGTTTGCCGATGACACCAAAATAGGCCGTCCAATTCATTCAAATGAGGACATTACAGCACTCAAAGAAGATTTGAATAGACTGATGCAGTGGTCGGAGAAGTGGCAGATGCAGTTTAATATAGATAAATGCAAAGTTCTAAATATTGGACAGGACAATAAACATGCCACATATAAACTAAATAATGTAGATCTTAATACTACTTATTGCGATGAGTGGAACAAACTCCCGAGTACAGTTATAAAGGCTAAAACGTTGTGTAGTTTTAAAAATAGGCTAGATAAATATATGAGTGGGTGCGGGTGGATGTGAGTTGGTCCTGACTAGCTTGTGCTACTAGGTCAGATGCCGTGCTCCTTCCTTAAGTGAATGTAACCTGACCTGGCTGGGTCGGGGCATTGGCTTATGCCGGTGGGAGAATTGGACCTGCCTCGTATGGGCCAGTAGGCCTGCTGCAGTGTTCCTTCTTTTTTATGTTCTTATGTAATATTCTCATTGCTCTACTGCAGTCCCCAGCTCAGACTGGAAGATTTCAATACTATATTAAATCCACCCTGCGTGAGGGAATATGTTTGGCAAGCATAGCTTGTTTAACTTTGTAACTAATATACTGAATACAGTAACAATGTATTGTTGATGTATCCAATGTTTCTAAATAATAAAATTAGTAATATCTCAAAATGGTGATAGTTAAGTATTGAAGAATAATCAAAGGCCGGTTTCCGGATGCTTGCTATATTCTGACAGTGACCATAAACAAAGCAAAAACAACTATGCATGAACAGTATAAATGACATAAAGAAACAAATAACTACAAAGAAGGACTGAAGTTAATATTCTATCTTATGGTTTTGCAATAGATGTTAAAATTATTCACTACATAATAGTGCTCAGGAATTCGTTACCTCCACTTTGAGTTCACTAATTTCATTCTTGAAAAATGTTTGGTTTAGACTTTGAATGTATATATGGTTAAATATCTTAGGTAGTTTTGAATAAAAGTCCAAAAGGTTATTTTTTTTAAGAACTGGTTAAATATCAAGGAACAGAGATTCTCTAAATAATAAATGAACATGCGATTAATTGCTATACCCATACGTGTTGTAAATGGGGTTAAGCAATCATTCGCTTCCTGCACTCACTACGCAGTTAAAAACTCCTTGTTAAAGCTGAGAAATTAGATTAAGCTTTTTTTTGTCGGTGTTCCCTTCTATCACTCTCCAACTCTTCCTAACTATGCAGTATCTGTAGCGCTCCCCTTGCAACTGGGGGAGTTGTTACTGCTGTTTGGAAAGACTATTTACTGCTAGGTGAACATGAGAAGTGGTCATAGGCAAACTATTCCTGACCTATTTACTGCCAGGAGAACGGATTCAGTATATATTAAGAGACTTTTCCATAACCCGCCGTACGTCTCGCCTCGATGAAGCTGTTCCTCTTGCTGTTGCTAAAACTACGTTGATGTTGACAGCACAGCTCACTGAACAAGAATAAGTTAAGGAATGAGGACACTGACATGCGGGCTCAACACGCAACTGTAAATTTAAAAGCTTTGATTTACTCTTTCTGGCCCTCTTATGAGTAGCTATTCCGCTCTAAACAGCATTATTATTTAACTTTCGACTTCTCAATATGAAGAAAATTTACTATACATTATAATTCATCGCATTTATTGACATTTATAATCATTGTCAGTCGACCTTGGCTCTATATTTGGCTTGTTGTGCAGTCTGCAAGCCTCTGAAGTCTGATGAAGGATTTAATACACAGATAACCAGTACAATGGTCCAAGTCGGACCGAGACGTTGTAGTAAGCTTCCATTTCCTATGTGCGGGTTATCTGTGTATTGTTCCAGTCACGGTATTGTGT
>WNWK01013156.1:12500-56416 GCA_009830355.1 Cherax destructor | reverse complement strand
CAATACTGTACCATCACACACAACACCGTACCATCACACACAATACTGTACCATCACACACAACACCGTAACATAACACACAATACTGTACCATCACACACAACACCGTACCATCACACACAATACTGTACAATCACACACAACACCGTAACATAACACACAATACTGTACCATCAGGAACAGCACTGTACCATCAGCTATAACACTGTACTATCAGCTACAACACTGTACCATCACACACAACACTGTACCATCACACACAACACTGTACCATCACACACTACACTGTACCATCACACACAACACTGTACCATCACACACAACACTGTACCATAACACACAACACTGTACCATCACACACAAGACTGTACCTTCACACACAACACTGTACCATCACACACTACACTGTACCATCAGGTACAACACTATCACACACAACACTGTACCATCACACACAACACTGTACCTTCACACACAATACTGTACCATCACACACTACACTGTACCATCAGGTACAACACTATCACACACAACACTGTACCATCAGCTACAGCACTGTACTGTCAGCTACAGCACTGTACTGTCAGCTACACCACTGTACTATCAGCTACACCACTGTACTATCAGCTACAGCACTGTACTATCAGCTACAGCACTGTACTATCAGCTACAGCACTGTACGATCAGCTACAGCACTGTACTATCAGCTACAGCACTGTACTATCAGCTACAGCACTGTACTGTCAGCTACATCACTGTACTATCAGCTACACCACTGTACTATCAGCTACAGCACTGTACTATCAGCTACAGCACTGTACTATCAGCTACAGCACTGTACTATCAGCTACAGCACTTTACTGTCAGCTACACCACTGTACTATCAGCTACACCACTGTACTATCAGCTACAGCACTGTACTATCAGCTACAGCACTGTACTATCAGCTACAGCACTGTACTATCAGCTACAGCACTGTACTATCAGCTACAGCACTGTACTATCAGCTACAGCACTGTACTATCAGCTACAGCACTGTACTATCAGCTACACCACTGTACTATCAGCTACAGCACTGTACTATCAGCTACAACACTGTACTATCAGCTACAGCACTGTACTATCAGCTACAGCACTGTACTATCAGCTACAGCACTGTACTATCAGCTACAGCACTGTACTATCAGCTACAGCATTGTACCATCGCGTGTCTGTACCACAGAGAGAAATAAAGAGAAAACTCACGATCCGGAATATCATATTTAATTTTTCACATAAACATCTCACGACATTCTATCTCCTGTGTCCTGAAGGAGACTTCCTGCTGCCACCTGTGTCCTGAAGGAGACTTCCTGCTGCCACCTGTGTCCTGAATAAGACTTCCTGCTGCCACCTGTGTCCTGAAGGAGACTTCCTGCTGCCACCTGTGTCCTGAAGGAGACTTCCTGCTGCCACCTGTGTCTTGAAGGAGACTTCCTGCTGCCATCAGTGTCCTGAAGGAGACTTCCTGCTGCCATCTGTGTCCTGAAGGAGACTTCCTGCTGCCACCTCTGTCCTGAAGGAGATTTCCTGCTGCCTCCTGTGTCCTGAAGGAGACTTCCTGCTGCCACCTGTGTCCTGAAGGAGACTTAATGCTGCTACCTGTGTCCTGAAGGAGACTTCCTTCTGCCACCTGTGTCCTGAAGGAGACTTCCTGCTGCCATCTCTGTCCTGAAGGAGACTTCCTGCTGCCATCAGTGTCCTGAAGGAGACTTCCTGCTGCCATCAGTGTCCTGAAGGAGACTTCCTGCTGCCACCTGTGTCCTGAAGGAGACTTCCTGCTGCCATCATTGTCCTGAAGGAGACTTCCTGCTGCCATCAGTGTGCTGAAGGAGACTTCCTGCTGCCATCAGTGTGCTGAAGGAGACTTCCTGCTGCCATCAGTGTGCTGAAGGAGACTTCCTGCTGCCATCAGTGTGCTGAAGGAGACTTCCTGCTGCCATCAGTGTGCTGAAGGAGACTTCCTGCTGCCATCAGTGTGCTGAAGGAGACTTCCTGCTGCCATCAGTGTGCTGAAGGATACTTCCTGCTGCAATCATTTTCCTGAAGGAGACTTCCTGCTGCCATCATTGTCCTGAAGGAGACTTCCTGCTGCCATCAGTGTACTAAAGGAGACTTCTTGCTGCCATCAGTGTCCTGAAGGAGACTTCCTGCTGCCATCAGTGTACTGAAGGAGACTTCCTGCTGCCATCAGTGTGCTGAAGGAGACTTCCTGCTGCCATCAGTGTACTGAAGGAGACTTCTTGCTGCCATCAGTGTACTGAAGGAGACTTCCTGCTGCCATCAGTGTGCTGAAGGAGACTTCTTGCTGCCATCAGTGTGCTGAAGGAGACTTCCTGCTGCCATCAGTGTACTGAAGGAGACTTCTTGCTGCCATCAGTGTGCTGAAGGAGACTTCCTGCTGCCATCAGTGTACTGAAGGAGACTTCAAAGAAAATAATGTACAATGAACGTTCATGTAGATGAATGGTTCAGAGAACCGACGAGTTGGTCAATTAGACACATATGCAACACTTGGGTATCTTTATTGAGGAAACGTTTCGCCACACAGTGGCTTCATCAGTCCATACAAAGTAGAATCGTGAAGAACAGGAGGAGTTTGAGGTGGTCAGTCCCTCAGCCTTGAGTCGATGTTGTCAGTCCATCAATCTTGAATAGAATACAGCATATGTGTGAAGAAGAAGTAGCTTATATACTGTAGGCAGGAGAGGTGCAGCAGTCGTAGGTGGTGTCACATTTGACCAGTGTGGAAGTAGGTCGTTCCCAAGGAATAGGCAAGCGAAGAAATCCCTGTATTAAGATACCAAGATGTTGCTGTGTCAGACAGGATGTTGATGAATGGTTCAGAGAACCATTCATCTACATCCTCTAAGCTACATCATCTACATCCTCTAAGCTACATCATCTACATCATTTAAGCTACATCATCTAAGCTTCCTCTTCGCACATATGCTGTATTATTTTCAAGATTGATGGACTGACAACATCGACTCAAGGTTGAGGGACTGATTACCTCAAACTCCTCCTGTTCTTCACGATTCTTCTTTGTATGGACTGATGAAGCCACTGTGTGGCGAAACGTTTCCTCAATAAAGATACCCAAGTGTTGCATATGTGTCTAATTTATCAATGAACGTTCATCATTCTTCCCTTGGAGGTTTTTCCTGTCTACACTCTTCAATGATTCGCATAGTACGTGTACTTGAGCACGCGTGCACACAGAGTGTACACTGTGGGGCACAGTTGCCACTAATATGACATTGTGGCAACGTTTCGCTCTCCAAGAACTTTGTCAAGATTGACAAAGCTTGTCAAAGCAGTGGAGAATGACACTGATGTACATCAGTGTCATTCTCCACTTCAGGACAATTATTAGAGTTTCGCCACTTCGTGTGGCTTCTTCAGTCATCGACAGGCCACTCGTGGAGAAACGTTTTCTCTAATAAATGTCCTGAACCCTACATCAGTGTCTTTCTCCTCAAGTTGTCGGTACCACTATACCATTTATTTTTTCTGATCTCAAAGCTCCTGGGGAGCGAAACGTCGCCACAACATGTCACATAAGTTACATCTGTGTTCATTTTGACGGTAATTGAACCTTTACTGCTGCCCCGTGGGGCGTCCTCGGTCAACCCTGGAAGCTGCTACATACAGTGGAGTTGTGTCATGGTAGACGCGATTGATGGTGTATATCCAGAATTGAATAGCGGATGGAAGTGCGGTCATATTACACTGCTATTCAATTATGGAATAAACATTTTCAAACGCATTTGCAAAATAAACATAGCCAGATATAGAGGTTTATAAAACCCTGGTGTATATCGCAGTGTGTATACACTGAGAGTTTAACCCTCCTCCCCCCCCCCTTCCGTTTAAGGAATTAAAACCGCCTTGATATACAGCCTTACTAACCCTTTAATAGTAGATAGGCATTAAACCTGATCCACCAACCTTATGCACCAGCGATGATTTATGCCATGTGTTGTGCATCTCTTCGTGTATATATATACATACATACATACATAGTCGTACCCCGATTTACGTCAATTCGCCTTTACGTCGCTTTTCTAGAGTAAATTTCGGTTCAGCGAACGTCATTACGTCCGACTTTACGTCACTGAGCAACGCACCTTCGTCATATTTTTTTTAATTGTGTTCATTATTTAAAAAAAAGTGACTTAAATGTGGTTTCTGGTTTAGCAATAGTTATATTATTTCGCGAGTTATTTAAGATAGTTTTACTGCGTTTGTCGTCATTTTAAGGCATTTTTAGGGCATTATGTCCGGTTTACGTCAAAAACCGGGTTACGTCACCTGCCTGGCATGGGCCAGTAGGCCTTCTGCAGTGTTCCTCCATTATTGTGTTCTTATGACAGATGATTTCAATTTTCTATATTGCAATTTTCTTAACTCCAGGTGAACCGTGTCCTTAACCACCCACTAGCAGTCGATAGGTTCTAAACCTAACTAATTAGTTAATTTCCGCCCCCTTCCTAGCTCCGACCTCTCGATAATAACTCTCAACTCTTCAGCTCCGCTAATTAGTAATTAACTAAACTTAATTATTAATGATAATCAGATGACATATTGAAAGACCACAATCTATCCCACTCACAGCAAATGTTGTCAGTGTGAAACATTTTTCTGAGAAAGATTTTGCGTAATGAGATTAGTGGTGGCAGTGAGATTAGTGGTGGCAGTGAGATTAGTGGTGGCAGTGAGATTAGTGGTGGCAGTGAGATTAGTGGTGGCAGTGAGATTAGTGGTGGCAGTGATATTAGTTGTGGCAGTGAGATTAGTGGTGGCAGTGATATTAGTAGTGGTAGTGAGATTAGTGGTGGTAGTGAGATTAGTGGTGGCAGTGAGATTAGTGGTGGTAATGAGATTAGTGGTGACAGTGAGATTAGTGGTGGTAATGAGATTAGTGGTGGTAGTGAGATTAGTGGTGGTAGTGAGACTAGTTGTGGTAGTGAGATTAGTGGTGGTTGTGAGATTAGTGGTGGTAGTGAGATTAGTGGTGCGAGTGAGATTAATAGTGATAGTAAGATTAGTGGTGGCAGTGAGCTTAGTGATGATGCTGAGATTAGTATCGGCGTTTACATTGTTTTGGTAGTGAAATAAGTGATATAAAGGGAGGGGGGATGAGATTAGTGTTTGTAATGAGATTAGTTTTAATGGTGAGAGTTCTCCTAAGGGTGAGATTAATGTCAGTTGGATGTGTAAGATTAGTGAAAAAAAGAGACAAGCTTAGGAGTAATTAGTGAAGATTAGCGGAAATTAGAAATTGGTGTTGATAATTGTTTGCTATTTTTGAAACCTATCAGCTATACAAGGGCCATTAACATGTCACCTCTCTACCACCAGACAAGAATACTTTAATGCCTAAAATAGGGATTCCAGTAAACTCTCAGCGTAATTAAACTGAGAAATATACAGTTCTCGGTGTGTATACCCTGAGATATACATCTATCAGTATACACACACATACACAAACGCACACACACACATACACACACAGAGGAGACATGATAACGACATACAAAATACTGCGGGGAATTGACAAGGTAGATAGTGACAGGTTGTTTCAGAGAGGAAACACAGAAACAAGGGGACACAACTGGAAGCTGAAGACTCAGATGAGTCAAAGGGATGTCAGGAAACATTTCTTCAGCCACAGAGTAGTCAGGAAGTGGAATGGACTAGAGAAAGATATAGTGGAGGCAGGAACCATACATAGTTTTAAGACAAGGTATGATAAAGCTCATGGAGCAGGGAGAGCAGAGACCCAGTAGCAGACAGCGAAGAGGCGGGGCCAGGAGCTGAGTCTCGACCCCTGCAACCACAATTAGGTGAGTACAATTAGGTGAGTACACACACACACACACACACACACACACACACACACACACACACACACTTTTGCGCCCCCGGTGGCCCAGTGGGTAAAGCTCTCGCTTCACGCACGGAGGGCCCGGGTTCAATTCCCGGTGGGGCAGAAACATTTCGAAGTGTTTCCTTACACACACACACACACACACACACACACATACATACAACAGGCCTAGTGTCTAATTGACATGTGCCTAGGACAAAATGGTAACTAACACACACACACACACACACACACACACACACACACACACATATATATATATACTATATATATATATATATATATATATATATATATATATATATATATATATATATATATAGGCCACATTACACCCTTCTAGTTCTGGGTTGGGTTCCACTTTGCTCTCAGAACAGCCTGAATTCTTGGTAGCATGAATTCAACAAGGTGCTGGAAATATTCCTTGGAGATCCTGGTCCATGTTAACATGATGGCATCAAGCAGTTGCTGCAGACTTTTCTGCTGCACATCCATGCTGTGAATCTTCCATATTCCAAAGATTTATGCCAAATTTTAACCCTATTATCTGCATGTCGCATCAAAAATTGCGATTCGTCAGACCAGGCTACGTTTTTCCAATTTTCAACTGTCCTATTCTTAACAGACAGAAATGGAACCCTGTGTTGTCTTCTGCTTATACGACCTATCCACTTGAATTTAAGACGTGTTGTGCGTTCAGAGATGCTCGTCTGTATACCACTGTTTCAAGTGTCGCCTTCCAGCTTGAGCCGGTCTGGTCATTCTCCTCTGACAGCTCTCATTAACAAGGTATTTTCACCAACACAACTGCCGCTTCCTGGATGTTTTGTGTTTTTCACACCATTCTCTGTAAACACTAGAGACTGTTGTGTGAGAAAATCCCAGGAGATCAATAGTTTCTGAGATACTCAAAACACCCCGTCTGTCTGGCACCAACAACCATTCCACAGTGAAAGTCACTAACATCACAAGTCTGGAACCTTATTTTTGGAAGGGACGAAACTAACTGAATTATAAATAATATTAATCTTATCATTTAGAGGATAATTATATTAAATTACGTCCACGTTTTTGTAGTTACATTAATAAAATTAGAAATTATTAACTAGGTACCAAATGACTGAGCAAAGTTAATAATTTTAATGATAATTTCTTTGGGTAAGGTTGCTAATGATAACAGTGGTAACTGCTTTGGACCAATGTTTACAAATGTGTTTGGTGAATAGGATTAAAAAAAAATATTGGGGATGGAAATGTCACAGGTCCTAATGATGGCGATTATTTCACCGAAATGTTGATGGTAAATGTATTTTGTGAAGTAAAAGAGAGTCTGTCTCAGCATCCTGATGTCTCATGTTGCAACTCCATACTTCTACCGAGAGGGTGTCTGTCCCCCAGTGTGTATATACCGATAGATTCCTCTCTCTCTCTCTCTCTCTCTCTCTCTCTCTCTCTCTCTCTCTGCGTTAATTCCTTGGCTCCTTTGTTTCCGTCCTTCATTTAGAGAAGGAGAACTGAAATTAAGAACTTCAGTTCCGGCCAGACAGAACCTCCATTAAAGCTCATTTTTGGCAGTGTGGTAATGTTGGTACCTCACAGAGCTGCAGCATTAATGTGGTAATGTTGGTACCTCACAGAGCTGCAACATTAATGTGGTAATGTTGGTACCTCACAGAGCTGCAACATTAATGTGGTAATGTTGGTACCTCACAGAGCTGCAGCATTAATGTGGTAATGTTGGTACCTCACAGAGCTGCAGCATTAATGTGGTAATGTTGTTACCTCACAGAGCTGCAGCATTAATGTGGTAATGTTGGTACCTCACAGAGCTGCAACATTAATGTGGTAATGTTGGTACCTCACAGAGCTGCAACATAAATGTGGTAATGTTGGTACCTCACAGAGCTGCAACATTAATGTTTTAATGTTGGTACCTCACAGAGCTGCAGCATTAATGTGGTAATGTTGGTACCTCACAGAGCTGCAACATTAATGTGGTAATGTTGGTACCTCACAGAGCTGCAACATTAATGTGGTAATGTTGGTATCTCACAGAGCTGCAACATAAATGTGGTAATGTTGGTACCTCACAGAGCTGCAACATTAATGTGGTAATGTTGGTACCTCACAGAGCTGCAGCATTAATGTGGTAATGTTGGTACCTCACAGAGCTGCAGCATTAATGTGGTAATGTTGGTACCTCACAGAGCTGCAACATTAATGTGGTAATGTTGGTACCTCACAGAGCTGCAGCATTAATGTGGTAATGTTGGTACCTCACAGAGCTGCAGCATTAATGTGATAATGTTGGTACCTCACAGAGCTGCAACATTAATGTGGTAATGTTGGTACCTCACAGAGCTGCAGCATTAATGTGGTAATGTTGGTACCTCACAGAGCTGCAGCATTAATGTGGTAATGTTGGTACCTCACAGAGCTGCAACATTAATGTGGTAATGTTGGTACCTCACAGAGCTGCAACATTAATGTGGTAATGTTGGTACCTCACAGAGCTGCAGCATTAATGTGGTAATGTTGGTACCTCACAGAGCTGCAGCATTAATGTGGTAATGTTGGTACCTCACAGAGCTGCAGCATTAATGTGGTAATGTTGGTACCTCACAGAGCTGCAGCATTATTGTGGTAATGTTGGTACCTCACAGAGCTGCAGCATTAATGTGGTAATTTTGGTACCTCACAGAGCTGCAGCATTAATGTGGTAATGTTGGTACCTCACAGAGCTGCAGCATTAATGTGGTAATGTTGGTACCTCACAGAGCTGCAGCATTAATGTGGTAATGTTGGTACCTCACAGAGCTGCAACATTAATGTGGTAATGTTGGTACCTCACAGAGCTGCAACATTAATGGGGTAATGTTGGTACCTCACAGAGCTGCAGCATTAATGTGGTAATGTTGGTACCTCACAGAGCTGCAGCATTAATGTGGTAATGTTGGTACCTCACAGAGCTGCAGCATTAATGTGGTAATGTTGGTACCTCACAGAGCTGCAACATTAATGTGGTAATGTTGGTACCTCACAGAGCTGCAACAATAATGTGATAATGTTGGTACCTCACAGAGCTGCAGCATTAATGTGGTAATGTTGGTACCTCACAGAGCTGCAGCATTATTGTGGTAATGTTGGTACCTCACAGAGCTGCAACATTAATGTGGTAATGTTGGTACCTCACAGAGCTGCAACATTAATGTGGTAATGTTGGTACCTCACAGAGCTGCAGCAAAAATGTGGTAATGTTGGTACCTCACAGAGCTGCAACATTAATGTGGTAATGTTGGTACCTCACAGAGCTGCAGCATTAATGTGGTAATGTTGGTACCTCACAGAGCTGCAGCATTAATGTGGTAATGTTGGTACCTCACAGAGCTGCAACAACAATGTGGTAATGTTGGTACCTCACAGAGCTGCAGCATTAATGTGGTAATGTTGGTACCTCACAGAGCTGCAGCATTAATGTGGTAATGTTGGTACCTCAGAGCCCTTCAAGGAACACTAATTAGTTGAGCTGCAGCTCCTGGTTCTAGTGCCTGATTACTTGAGCTACAGTTTCACGTTTTGGTACCTCAGTATTTTGTACGTCATAAACATGTGACTCCTTGTCTTTGTGTCCTCTAGTGTCATCATGTTTAGCTCACCTCCGCATCTCTGGCACTAGCATCGTTGCCAACCACAACTCTAGGTTGTCGATCACCATGCCCAGCCCTTCTAGGGCAGAGTAGGTGCCAAGGCTGGAGCTTGCTACCATCTGCGGCTCGCAAGCCTGCCCTTCCCGTCAGCCTCCTTGTGGCGGGGAAGGTGGCAGACCAGAGAGGCCTAGCATTTATCTACATACCTGCCTCGTGCTGGTGGGGGAATGTGGCTAGGCCTGGGGCCAGTTGATCCCGCCGCTGAGGGGTACCCCCTCCCATGGGAGACATAGGTCTCTGCTACTCCCCCAACAGGGAGCCGGAGCCGGGTCGCCATCTGGTAAAGACCCGAGCCGGGAGACTTCCCGGCGAATCAACACCTTCACCTCCACAACTCTAAAACTAGCATTGTTGCCAGCGACAACTCTGACACTAGCATCGTTGCCAACCACAACTCTAAAACTAGCATCGTTGCCAGCGACAACTTTGACACTAGCATCGTTGCCAACCACAACTCTGACACACCACCATCGTTGCCAACCACAACTCTGACACACCACCATCGTTGTCAACCACAACTCTGACACTAGCATCGTTGCCAATTACACAACTGTGACACACTAACATCGTTGCCAACCACAACTCTGACACACCAGCATCGTTGCCAACCACAACTCTGACACAAGCATTGTTGACAACCACAACTCTGACACTAGCATTGTTGACAACCACAACTCTGACACTAGCATTGTTGACAACCACAACTCTGACACTAGCATCGTTGCCAACCACATCTCTGACACTAGCATTGTTGCCAACCACAACTCTGACACTCCTCTAGAACGAGTCTAGATTATCATCCTAAAAACATTCCATCTTCTTGAACTAGTCTAGAATATCTTATTCTAGTTCAGTTATTTTTTTCCGATGTGAAATTTAAATTTCTACCCAAAACAAAATCGCTTTTAATAACACGAAAACTGCTTTTGCATTTTCTACTGTAATACACTGTAAATACACTGTAATACACTGCAATACACTGTAATACACCGTAAATACACTGTAATACAATGAAATACTCTGTAAATGTACTGTAATATTTAAAGTGTATTAATGCACTGTAGTATACTAAAGTGCATTAATACACTGTAATGCACTTTAGTATACTAAAATACACTGTAATACACTTTATTGCACCGTAACACACCTGTAGTACACTGTAATACATATAATACACTGCAGTATACTGTATAATCTGTAATATACTGTAGTGTACTGTAATACACTGTAATTCACTGTAGTATACTGTAATACACTTTATTACACCATAATACAACTGTAGTACACTGTAATACATATAATACACTGCAGTATGCTGTATACACTGCAGTATACTGCAATATATACAGTATGCTGTATACACTGCAGTATACACTGTAGTATGCTGTAATACACTGTCAGTAATGTGTACTACTGTGTACTCATACCAGTAACCGTTACTGATTCACCGCCTCCCTACGTGACTCACTGACAGTTACGTGACTCACTGACAGTTACGTGACTCACTGACAGTTACGTGACTCACTGACAGTTACGTGACTCACTGACAGTTACGTGACTCACTGACAGTTACGTGACTCACTGACCATTACGTGACTCACTGGCCATTACGTGACTCACTGACAGTTACGTGACTCACTGACCATTACGTGACTCACTGACAGTTACGTGACTCACTGACAGTTACGTGACTCACTGACAGTTACGTGACTCACTGACAGTTACGTGACTCACTGACCATTACGTGACTCACTGACAGTTACGTGACTCACTGACAGTTACGTGACTCACTGTCCATTACGTGACTCACTGACAGTTACGTGACTCACTGACAGTTACGTGACTCACTGACAGTTACGTGACTCACTGAGTTACGTGACTCACTGACAGTTACGTGACTCACTGACAGTTACGTGACTCACTGACCATTACGTGACTCACTGGGAGTTACGTGACTCACTGACAGTTACGTGACTCACTGACCATTACGTGACTCACTGACAGGTACGTGACTCACTGACAGTTACGTGACTCACTGTCCATTACGTGACTCACTGACAGTTACGTGACTCACTGACAGTTACGTGACTCACTGGGAGTTACGTGACTCACTGACAGTTACGTGACTCACTGACCATTACGTGACTCACTGACAGTTACGTGACTCACTGACAGTTACGTGACTCACTGTCCATTACGTGACTCACTGACAGTTACGTGACTCACTGACAGTTACGTGACTCACTGACAGTTACGTGACTCACTGACAGTTACGTGACTCACTGACAGTTACGTGACTCACTGACAGTTACGTGACTCACTGACAGTTACGTGACTCACTGACAGTTACGTGACTCACTGACCATTACGTGACTCACTGGGAGTTACGTGACTCACTGACAGTTACGTGACTCACTGACAGTTACGTGACTCACTGACAGTTACGTGACTCACTGACAGTTACGTGACTCACTGACAGTTACGTGACTCACTGACCATTACGTGACTCACTGGGAGTTACGTGACTCATTGACAGTTACGTGACTCACTGACCATTACGTGACTCACTGACAGTTACGTGACTCACTGACAGTTACGTGACTCACTTACCATTACGTGACTCACTGACAGTTACGTGACTCACTGACAGTTACGTGACTCACTGACCATTACGTGACTCACTGACAGTTACGTGACTCACTGCTGACCTAGCATGACGTCACGAGCTCTGTGAATGCCGTGAACTCTGGGCACTGGGCAGGGCAGTTCAAGACGAGACATGGGAAGGAGACAGGACAGGTTCTGACCGTTCTCCCTAATAACATTAATATACGTTACCAAGCCAACCTACGTTTGTGATTATTAATCCAAATCAATCAACCGAACCCCCACGACAACACTGTAGTATACTGTAATACACTGTAGTATACTGTAATACGCAGTAGTATACTGTAATACACAGTAGTATACTGTAATACACTGTAGTATACTGTTATACTCAGTAGTATACTGTAATACACTGTAGTATACTGTAATACACAGTAGTATACTGTAATACACTGTAGTATACTGTAATACTCAGTAGTATACTGTAATACACTGTAGTATACTGTAATACACAGTAGTATACTGTAATACACAGTAGTATACTGTAATACACTGTATAATACTGTAATACACAGTAGTATACTGTAGTACACTGTAGTATACTGTAATACACTTTAGTATACTGTAATACACAGTAGTATACTGGAATACACTGTAATACACAGTAGTATACTGTAATACACAGTAGTATACTGTAATACACAGTAGTATACTGTAATACACAGTAGTATACTGTAATACACAGTAGTATACTGTAATACACAGTAGTATACTGTAATACACAGTAATATACTGTAATACACAGTAGTATACTGTAATACACAGTAGTATACTGTAATACACAGTAGTATACTGTAATACACAGTAATATACTGTAATACACTGTAATACTCAGTAGTATACTGTAATACACAGTAATATACTGTAATACACTGTAATACTCAGTAGCATACTGTAATACACTGTAATACACAGTAGTATACTGTAATACACAGTAATATACTGTAATACACAGTAGTATACTGTAATACACTGTAGTATACTGTAATACACTGTAGTATACTGTAATACACAGTAATACACTGTAATACACAGCAGTATACTGTAATACACTGTAATACTCAGTAGTATGATGTAATACACTGTAGTATACTGCAATACTCAGTAATATATTGTAATACACAATAGTATACTGTATTACACTGTAATACACTGTAGTATACTGTAATACACTGTAGTATACTGTAATACATTGTGGCTTATGTTTTGGTGCTGCTATCAGCTTACTTATAAAAGAGGTTTGCTGTAATGAGGTAAAAATTCGGTTAATGAGGATCATTGTATAATTGTGTATGTTTGTATTAATGTATTTTCTGTATTGACTGCTGGTATTCACCTACTAGTAGGTAAACAGTAGGTGAACAGCCAGGTACCTAGTGACTACTGGGTGAACACGTGCATACGTTGTTGTCCATACCTGGCACCTTTGGATTTAAAGCAAAATTCAAAGTGGCCACCAAAGGACACACACACACACACACACACACACACACACACACACACACACACACACAGACACACACACACACACACACACACACACGAACACACACACACATGATAAAGCTCATGGCACAGGGAGAGTGACCCAGTAGCGGCCAGTGAAGAGGCGGGGCCAGGAGCTATGACTCGACCCCTGCAACCACAACTAGGTGAGTACAACTAGGTGAGTACAGACATGCACACACACACGCAGGGTCCAGGAGCTATGATTCGACCCCTGCAACCACAACTATGTAAGTACACAAACACACAATGTTCCAGAGATGGGACACAACAACAAGGGGTCACAACTGGAAGTTGAAAACTCAGATGAGTCACAGGGATGTTAGGAAGTATTTCTTCAGTCATAGAGTTGTCAGGAAGTGGAACAATCTGGAGAGTGATTTAGTGAACGCAGGATCAATACATAGCTTTAAGAAGAGATACGATAAAGCTCATGGAGAAGGAAGAGAGTGGACCTAGTAGCCACCAACGAAGAGGCGGGGCCAGGAGCTGTGACACGACCACTGCAACCACCAATAGGTGAGTACACAACACATTGCAGGATGAGCCTAGGAAGGTGAACAAGGTATTGGGGAAAAAAGAAAGGGAGTTTCCCCTGGTACAATATATCAGAGAGGAGAGGGGAAAATGGGAGAGGAGAAAAGGATAAAAGGGGTGAAGAGTGTAGCACGTGTTTTATCTTGTACCATCACCCCTGGACAATATTAGTCGTTCGTGAGGGTATTAAAGTGACGTATTCTGAAGCCAGGAAAAAAGGGAAAAAATGCTGTTTTCCCCTTCACTGAGTGAAGGTGTGAGGGGAAAGAGAGAGAGAAAGAGAGAGAGAGAGAGAGAGAGAGAGAGAGAGAGAGAGAGAGAGAGAGAGAGAGAGAGAGAGAGAGCTAGAGCTAGATTTGACAGCGTTGGGACAAAAGTTCTGGAATTAGATGGATGGACACAAGTTTGGAGAGTTGGGAGTGGATTAGCTCAATTTAGGAGAGGCGGTTGTGGATAGATGGACGAATTGAGGGGAATAAGGAGGGAAGAATAGAGAGGGTGGGCATATGAAGGAGGGAGAAAGAGGATGAGAGGGTGACAGGTAGGAGGTAGAGGGAGAAAGAGAGAGAGAAAGAGAGAAAGAGAGAGAGAAATGGAGGAGATGGAACAAGTAAGGGAGAGGGTGTTATGACCTAAGGTGTGTTGACTGATGGAGGGTTGGCTCGTGGAGTGATGGAGTGATGGTGGAGTGTTGGGTTGAGGAGTGAGGGAGCTAAGCTTCCATATGTGCATATATATATATATATATATATATATATATATATATATATATATATATATATATATATATATTAATTTAGAGTTCTAAATATCAGATATTTTCTAACACATTAGAAATTTTAAAATATTCCCCTCCAGTAAAAGTCAAATTTATCTCCATATTAAGCGAAGTTTATGTAAAACAAATTATGTGTAGATTACTGTAGGATCACTGGTGGTGGTGATGGTGGTGATGGTGGTGGTGGTGGTGGTGGTGATGGTGGTGGTGATGGTGGTGGTGGTGGTGGTGATGGTGGTGGTTGTGATGGTGGTGGTGGTGGTGGTGATGGTGGTGGTTGTGATGGTGGTGGTGATGGTGCTGGTGGTGGTGATGGATGTTACACAATGACACGATATCTATTAGTAATAGACATCTCCAGTGAACACTAGAAAGGATAGCCCTTCTAGCATCCAGCCTGTTACTGGGCTTTTGCAACAAAGTCAGTATCCTGGTCCAGTTATCCAACATTTTCAATAGTCCTCATGAGGATTACAACTGATAGGGTACTAACCAAAGCATAAAATTTAATATGTTTATTAACAAAGTTAGTGTCTAGGGTTTCAAAGTAAATAAATGTACATATGATCAGGATGTTCATTAAGTAATGCATTAGGAGGTTAATTAGGAGGTTAGCTCCTACACTGCTCTCATATACAATAATGCTGTGCTGAGGGCACATATATCTAAATGACTCTGAAGTATCATCAGGTACAATGTCAGTAATTACAATAATGCAGATATATACAAATATGAATAGAAGTGTGTATAAGTGAGCTACAGGTAACTCTAAGACTCGACTCAACCAGTGTCCGACTGAACTTCTCATAAGCTATCTTCTCTAACAAACTGACAATCAGAACAGCTGATTGACCAGTAAATTGACCAATTCGCAGAACAGCAATATAACAAGCAACAGCAACACAGCGTCAGGAACCAGGAGATAGGAAATCGACCCTAACTGGGGACCATCAATAGATCCTCCAAAATAGTCACAAAACTCCCTTACTACTGAATCCAGGTTCAGCATAAAAATCCCAGACTGTGACGGTGCACAGATGCCTTAGCGAATTAGGTCAGGAGCTGTAGCTAGAGACCTGAGTTATCTCAGTGTCAATGTGACACACAACCCAGAAAAACATCGAAAATCACTGTCTAGTCTATCCTCTGTGAACAGAGTTACACAGAGTCCAGAGAAGTATGTTTCGTCTCACCACCGAACACATACTCTACCCAGAGTCTAAATGGCGAGAAAACAAGTAGAGACAGGAGCGAGGTGTTGACTCAACGATGGTTGTGATGGTGGTGGTGGTAGTGGGAGTGGTGGTGGTGGTGGTGATGGTCGTAGAGGTGGCGGTCTTCGTTGTATATTGGTATCCAACATTTATCGTTACATTACAGTAGCTTACTACAAATCTTGTCATTGGAGTGTAACGCAGCCCTCGACGCACACACAAGGCTTCAAAGGTACTGATGACGTCGCTTCACGACCGTCTACGCACCAAAGGCATCACTTGACGACCCTCTAAACACTACGGACGTCACTTAACGACCGTCTAAGCACCACAGACATCATTTGACGAGACCCTCCAAACACTACGGACGTCACTTAACGACCGTCTAAGCACCACAGACATCATTTGACGACCATCTAAACACTACAGACGTCACTTAACGACCGTCTAAGCACCGCAGACATCATTTGACGACCCTCTAAGCACTACAGACTTCTCACTTTGTCCTCAAGTCCACGGAATTAACAATGACAATATTTCAGTCTTACACACGCACTTTGCTAAACCTTTTTCACTACATCTGAAGGAGAACAAGACACGAGGCTTCATTTCCATACCACTCTCTTTAACTTTGCTCTAAAGTCACCCAACATGACTTATTCTAGAAGAACTAATTAAAATAAGACTGAGCAGTATCCTCGAGTACATAAAAAAAAAGGTTTGAAATATAGGCTCAATATATATATATATATATATATATATATATATATATATATATATATATATATATATATATATATATATATATATATATATATATATATATATATATATAAACCCACATGTCACAGGTGAGTGTTTACTTTAAAACGCTATTCTGGGGATTGAAGTATTATTAAAAGTATCTTCACTATATTCGTGTCAAGAGTAAGAAATAATGATGGTAATAATCCCAGAAATAACACTGGGAGAGAAGTAAATGAAGAATCTGAATGTCATTGGAATCCAGTTGGAAACCTCCTGAGGAGATCCATTACCAACTATGATAACATGAACAGATTGACTGATGTTGTAGTAGCCAGTCTTGGTAACAAATACTTCTGGCAGTCTGATATACGCTCAGATAATCAAATTAAATGCAGAGTACATGGTCAGCCTCATAGTCACTCTTGAACACTATGTGCTTGACACACACACGGCATAATCAATGTGATATATCAAGGTATCTTATTAATAATTAATAAAAAAATTAATGCAAATACACTGCATTTGCCTGAACAAGATAAAAAATAAATTGTATGTATCCGGATGTTCTTCTCTTATTTCTCATGGGTCCTGTATCTTATTTTTGTGTGTGTATCCACATGCTCTTGTGCTACGCTCCACAAAATTGGTATGGAGTGCACAGCAAATAGCCTCGTCTGCGGCAAAATCTAAATCTATATCAAAATCTATATTTAAAAATTGTTAGCGTACACGCGAGCTACGTTTTTTTTTTATGAGCCATGTGCAGTCGTTTGAAGTTAAACCCGAGAAATGAAGTTAACTAAAATGTTAACAACCACTGGTTTAGTCAGTCCTGGAATCGTGGTGGTAAAATTTGAGTTGAAATTCTTGATGTGGTGTAAGGTGTTTCTCTCCCCCCCCTCCCCGGGTGTATGACTTCCCCACCAGCTCTTGAAGGCTCTTGTTGCTGTTGTTGCTTTTATTGTTGCTGTTGCTGATGGTGATTAAAATGACTGTGGTTTGGTTGTGAACTGTTGTAGCCACGGTATTGTGCCACTGGGGCTTAGTTGTGAATTGTTCTAGGAAGGGTATTGTGCCTTACTAGTTTAGGTGTCAACTGTTCTAGGCACGGTATTGTGACTGACTCTTGCACTGGTTCGAAGACTCTCTGAGCATAATGGCGTTTCACCATTTCCTTGTCATTGGGCCAGGAGGGCGACTCCATGCTCTAGCGGCCTCAGCACCCACGACCAGCTGGAAGGAATTAGTGCCAGTGTGATACGGTGGGTGACCCACGGTGGGGACCAACGGTGGAGACCCACGGTGGAGACCCACAGTGGGGACCAGCTGGCCTGTGGAGGCATCATCATGGTTCCAAACCATTTTTTTTTTCCTCCTGTCTCAATCCTAGAGGCAGTCTAGGCACGAGTATCACGGTCCAGTCTATTCCAGCCTCACAACAACCCCTCCCCCATCCTTCCTTCCTGCCTTTCACCCCTTCCTCTCCCCCCTCCCTGCCTCCTTCCCCTTACCTTCATTCTTTACTATCACATCTTTTCCCACGTTATCATTTCTATTTTTATTTACAGTAATAATACCGCTATAATTTACGTTTTATTTCTTTTCATTTACGTTTTAGTCTGTCTCTCTTTTTCTCCACAATTCACCCACCTCTCCCCCACACCTCTACCAGCGCCCCTCCACTTCCACACCTCCACCTCCACCAACAATTCACAGCAGCAACAACAGCTTCTGTGTTCATTTCTCAAGGCTTGTCCCACGGAGGTCTCTATAAGTTTCACTTAAATTGACATCTTAGAAACACTTCCATCAAGTTAATGGTGTGGACGGGACAGCCAGCCTTTTAACTCTGCCACCCTCACCACCACCCACAAGCTTAATACCTGGGGAGGAGGTGATGGTAGTAGTAGTAGTAGTTGTAGCAGTAGTAGAGGTAGTATAGTATTAGTAGTAATAGTAGTAGTAGAAGTAGTAGTGGTGGTTGTGGTGGCAGTAGTAGTAGTAGTAATAATAATAGTGGTGGGGTGGAGGTGGTTACTGGGTGGAGGGGTGGTGGTGGTGGTGGTGGTCAGAACAGTGGCTGTGTCTACAAGATTCCCTGTACAAAAAAATCAAATTTTACTCTCAATAAAATAAGCTTACAGGAGCACAACTACAGCACTAGAGCCGGGCAAAAGCCTAAAATGCTTAAACTCCGAGACATTTGTTTACATATAAATCAGTGAAAAAAAATACTTTAGAATCGAACTTCATAAAAATATAACGCTGACTATAATTTGAATACGAATCCTGGATTGTATAAACTAGATTCATTAACAATACTTAAAAATTGTGAGAATTAGGGAGGGGGGCTGTGTTGACAAGTCACTTCAGCTTCAAATAGCAAGTTACTGTCATCCTGTCTAAAAAGTTTAGAACACTGTAGATGTACTACAGTACACTTGCTGACCCACACCGTACATGTGAAGTCACAGCTCTGCTGTATCTAAGACCACTGTGGATTCATTTTGCAATACCTTGATAACGTAGGAAATCACGAGAGAGAGAGAGAGAGAGAGAGAGAGAGAGAGAGAGAGAGAGAGAGAGAGAGAGAGAGAGAAGACAGAAGAAGACAGACAGACAGAATAGAAGAGATGATAGAGAGAGAAGAGAGAGAGAGAGAGAGAGAGAGAGAGAGAGAGAGAGAGAGAGAGAGAGAGAGAGAGAGAGAGAGAGAGAGAGAACGCAAACACACAGAGTGCGTGTATAAAGTCATCTACAGTTATCCATTTCACGCTAAACAGACATTTATGAGTTTGTGATCCTTATCCCCGTGTGTGTGTGTGTGTGTGTTGCTCACCTCAGCTCTGGAGAGTCCAGATCTATCACCCACAACACACTGCAAAATTTAACACCCCATCGTTCTCTATTCAACGTTCTTCACTATTTATTGACATGCAACATTCACGAAAAAAAGGGTGAGCCACTTGCATATTTGCCTACCCTGCTGGCAGGGATTCTGACCCTCGTGTTGATGTTGCAAGCAATACTTGAATTCATGAGGAGGAAGATATAAATAAAATAATTCTGGTTTGCCCTCCTCCCCACTGTTTTTGTCTCTTTGTATTTTCTTGTTGATTGTGCGTAGAAAGACGCAGTTTCTAATATGAAGACCAACGTCTGCAACAGCAGCGACATAAACCATGACGACAACAATAGCAAGTGCAGCCGTAACAACAACCATAACATCAACAAAAATTGCAAGCGCAACAGCAACAACCGTTACAGCAACAGCAGCAACGACAACGACGGCTACCATAACAGGAACACCAAATATGTACATCATCATCATCCAATAACAACCTCAAACTACAAACAAAACAAATAACAAACATCAACAACAGCAATCAACAAGAGTAAGACAAACAATTTTAGTGCTTGTCTCTATTTTTTTTGGTCTAAATGTCGTTGCTTGTGTATTGCAAATAAAACTACTAAATAAAAATAACGTGTCTTACGTCGTCTTTTGGAATGTGTTGACACCTGTGTCTGTGTGGTTCCTCAACCCCTGTGTCTGTGTGGTTCCTCAACCCCTGTGTCTGTGTGGTTCCTCACACCACCAGGCTTGCTGCCTCCTCTCTCAAATCTCAGAGAAAATATTCAGCTCTAATACAATGTTCTTCCGCTACAGCCATTCAGATACATCGAGCTGCTGACATAACGCTACGGTAATACACTGAAACACATACTTAACAGGGAGGACTGGAGAGATACACGGACAACTGCGCTCCACAAGTTGTGTGATGACCTGAGACTATCATTGCGGCTCCGCTACTCACACCAGTCAATAAATAGTTCAGGCGACGTAGGTACAAAGGTGAGCGCTCAACAACACAGTAAACAGAGTGCAGATGCCGTAGGTACAAAGGTGAGCGCTCAACAACACAGTAAACAGAGTGCAGATGCCGTAGGTACAAAGGTGAGCGCTCAACAACACAGTAAACAGAGTGCAGATGCCGTAGGTACAAAGGTGAGCGCTCAACAACACAGTAAACACACTCTGAAGTTCGTCTGTGTTATTCTTCACTTTTTAATACGTGAATCATGAAGTGTGGAGACTCACTGTGTGTCTACACCGCCAAGTGTATAGCTCCACCCAAAAACCAAAAGGCGTATACACTGAGATACAGACAGACAGACAGACAGACAGACAGAGACAGACAGAGACAGACAGAGATAGACAGACAGACAGACAGACAGACAGACAGACAGAGACAGACAGAGACAGACAGAGATAGACAGACAGACAGACAGACACACACACACACACACACACACATACACACATACACACATACACACACACACACACACACACACACACACACACACACACACACACACACACACACACACACACACACATATATATATGTCGTGCCGATTAGGTAAAACTTGCGATTTTGGCTTAAATAGCAACGCTCACCTTGCCATATAAGACAAGTGAAAATTTGTGTATGCAATAATTTCGCCAAAATCATTCTGAACATAACGAAAAAAATATATTTCATTGTGTTTGTTTATTATTAAATTAATGTTAACGTATCTGAAATATATTTAGTTGGGTTAGGCTAAATTAAATTGCGCTTGTTGTAATAAGGTTAGGTAGATTTTCAAAGTTTCTCTTGGTACAAAATTATAAATTCTTACATTAACATAAATGAAAAAAATATATCTTTAAACGTATAAGAGAAAGTTTTAGAAAGGACTTAATTTTAGATGAGTTCTTGCTAATTAACCAGTTTTACCTAATCGGCACGTATATATATATATATATATATATATATATATATATATATATATATATATATATATATATATATATATATATATATATATATATATATATATATATATTAGCGTAGATTAAAAAGGACAAAACAGTGTGTGGAATAATGACTAAGAGTAAAGAATTAGCTGGGTCAGGTGGAGGCATTAAGCGAGTCTGGCACTCAGTGCCACTGTTATGGCACTGAGTGCCACTGTTATGGCACTGGGTGCCACTGTTATGGAGGAGGGCTACATTACGCCAACTAAAATGTAGTTTGCCTGCGAGTGTGTAAACAAATTGATAAAGTGGACTAATCTGCGCAGTAATGTGGGGCATTGGTCAGAAAGATGAGTTATTGGAGAGCGGTGTTTGCGCGTCCTCAGCTTTTATTGACTATTGTGTCTCTCGTTTTTTTTCAGGGCGATGCGACACACGATGGTACTTGATGTGATAATTTTTTCCCTATCTCTATCTCTCTCACTTATTATTTCTTCCCTCATATTCCTAAAATGGGTCGTCCGAACGAGGTCCACTACAAACACAGACTTCATAGCTCCGAGGTACCTTGACATGCCCGTGTCTATCACAGGAATCATAGGCAAAATCTATCACTGTCTGTTCGTTATTAGTTATTAAAATTCGTCATGCAGAGGGAACTAAAAGTATACAAGTCGTGTATATTTTATCTGATTACAGAAAAAAAAATACAGTCTTATGTCTCTTTATCTCGTGTTTTTTTGGGGGGGATATTCGATGATGCATTTGAGATTTTTTTTTGGAATATATTAAAGCCATTACTTTAAAAAAATATATATACTTTCATTCAAGTCGAATTGAGAGAGAAAGAGAAAGAGAGACAGAGAGAGAGAGAGAGAGAGAGAGAGAGAGAGAGAGAGAGGAGAAAGAGAGAGAGAGAGAGAGAGAGAGAGAGAGAGAGAGAGAAAGTGATTTGCGGGCCATAAACTGGGAAATTAAATTTTTACCTTGCCAGACACCTGCTTACCCTGGGTAAATGGATTTCTCACACTCACCAACACACTCATCAACACACTAACGTATTCACCAACACACTCACCAACATACTCCTCAACACACTAACCCATTCACCAACACACTCAACAGCACACTCGCCGACACACCAACACACTCTCCAACACACTCATCAACACACCAACACACTCACCCACATAGTTCAACCAAAGTCACACTACGTAATTCCAAATCTTTCTCCCTTTTCACATATCGTTTCGATTCTCTCAGAATTTCTGCCCCAGCATTGTTTTCAATAATTCCGTCAACACTGCTCGCCCTCTGCCATTGCGCTGAGTTTGCAAAATGATATTTTTTGCTAGTATTTGTTTACATCAGTTTATGTCATCACTCTCAATCATAGATGAAAAGTGGTTGAAATATTTTTTTTTTTTAAATTCTTGGTCTAAATCTGGATGGGATATTCTTGACAAAAAAAAAAAAATCTTATGAAAGATTATACTAACACAAATGATTTTTTTTAAAGAAAATATGAACACACACACACACACACACACACACACACACACACACACACACACAACACACACCACCACACACACGCACGACACACACACACACACGCACGCACGCGCACACACACACACACACCACCACCACGCACGCACACAACACACACACACACACACACACACGCACACACACACACACACGCACGCACACACACACACGCACGCACGCACACATACACACACACACCACACACGACACACACACACCCAGAAGCCTCCTTCACCACGGAGGGGCCGCACCACACGCGAAACACGAAGGTTCACTACACACACACACTCACACGCACACAACAACACACATTCAAATCGACATGCCAGACACAATAACAACACACCACACACACACGCACCACACACACATCACGCACGCACGCACATCACACACACACTCACACACACACACATGCACACGACACACACACACACACACACATCACACACAAAGGTTTCCAACAAGACTAGTCCCGGAGCTAAGGGGTATGTCCTACAGGAGAGGTTAAGGAAATCGACCTGACGACACTGGAGGACAGGAGAGATAGGGGGAAATTATTAAACATATAAGATACTTGAGAGGAATTGACAAAGTGGACAGAGACAGAATGTTCCAGAGATGGACACACAACAAGGTTACACATTGGAAGTTGAAGACTCAGATGAATCACAGAGATGTTAGGAAGTATTTCTTCAGTCACAGAGTGGTCGGGAAGTGGAATAGTTTGAGAAGATGATAGTGGAGGCATGTCCATACATAGCTTTAAGAAGAGGTATGATAAAGCTCATGGCACAGGGAGAGTGACCCAGTAGCGTCCAGTGAAGAGGCGGGACCAGGAGCTATGAATCGACCCCTGAAACCACAACTAGGTGAGTACAACTAGGTGAGTACACACCACAGGGGTCAGTCCTAGGACCAGTGCTATTCTTGGTATCTGTGAATGACATCATGGAAGGGATAGACTCAGAAGTGTCCGTTCGCAGATGATGTGAAGTTAATGAGGAGAATTAAATCAGAGGAGGATCAGGCAGGACTACAAAGAGACCTGGACAGGCTGGACACCTGGTGCAGCAACTGGCTTCTCGAGTTTAACCCCGCTAAATGCAAAGTCAAGAAGATTGGGGAAGGGCAAAGAAGACCGCAGACAGAGTATAGGCTAGATGGCCAAAGACTGCAAACCTCACTCAAGGAGAAAGATTTTGGGGTGAGAATAACACCGAGCACGTCTCCGGAAGCACACATCAACCAGATAACTGCTGCAGCATACGGGCGCCTGGCAAACCTAAGAAAGCGTTCCGATACTTTAGTAAGGAATTGTTCAAGACACTGTACACCGTGTACGTGAGGCCCATATTGGATTATGCAGCACCAGTTTGGAACCCACACCTGGTCAAGCACGTCAAGAAATTAGAGAAAGTGCAAAGGTTTGCGACAAGGTTAGTTTCAGAACTAATGGGAATGTCCTACGAAGAAAGGTTAAGGGAAATCGGTCTGACAACACTGGAGGACAGGAGGATTAGGGAAGACATGATAACAACATACAAAATACTGCGTGGAATACATAAGGTGGATAAAGACAGGATGTTCCAGAGAGGGGACACAGAAACAAGGGGTCCCAATTGGAAGTTGAGGACTCAGATGAGTCAAAGGGATGTTAGGAAGTAGTCAGGAAGTGGAATAGTGTAGCAAGTGATGTAGTGGAGGCAGGAACCATACATAGATTTAAGACGAGGTATGATACAGCTCATGGAGCAGGGAGAGAGGACCCAGAAGCGGTCAGGGAAGAGGAGGGGCCAGGAGCTGAGTCTCGACCCCTGCAACCACAATTAGGTGAGTACAATTAGTTGAATACACACACACACACAAAGTTCAGGCATCATCGAGGGTCTAGCCACCAGACGTAATTAAAGAACGAGTGTGGTTCTGGACAAGACAGCTACTGCACACAATGTCTGCTTCTATTGTTTGAAGACAGATTATTTCTGGAGATATTTCATATGGAATGAGAGAGAGAGAGAGAGAGAGAGAGAGAGAGAGAGAGAGAGAGAGAGAGAGAGAGAGAATTTGGGTGGTAGTTGAAGTAAGCAGTAGTAGCATTAGTACTAGGAGTAGTACTAGTAATGGTAGTAGCAGTAATAGTAGTAGTAATTGTACAAGTATTAGTGGTAGTTGTTGTAGTAGTAATAATAGTAGTAGTACTAGTGATAGTAGTAGTAGTAGTACTAATTGTTGTAGTAGTAATAGTAGAAGCATTTAAAAAAATAGTAATGTGTGTCGACCTACACACATGTATGTTTCGATTACAAACATGTGTCGACCTACACACCTGTGTATGTGTCGACCTACACACTTGTATGTGTCGACCTACACACCTGTGTGTCGACCTACACACCTGTGTGTCGACCTACACTCCTGTGTGTCGACCTACTCACATGTGTGTAGACCTACACACAGGTATGAGTCGACCTACACCTGTATGTGTCGACCTTCACCTGTGTGTGTCGACTTACACCTGTGTGTTACAAAATGACACGATATCTGTTAGTAATAGACATCTCCAGTGAGCACTAAAAAGGATAGCCCTTCTAGCATCCAGCCTGTTACTGGGCTTTTGCAACAAAGTCAGTATCCTGGTCCAGTTATCCAACATATTCTATAGTCATCAAGAGGATTACAACTGATAGGGTACTAACCAAAGAAATATATTTAAAATATTTATTATCAAAGTGAGAAAATCTAGGGTAGCAAAATAAATCAAATATATATATGTTATTAATTAGGAGGTTAGCTCCTACACTGCTCTCATAAACAATAAGATTGTGCTGAAGGCACATATATCTGGTTCTTATGTACCATCTGGTACAAAGTCAGCAATTTACAAATATGCAGATATATACAAATAAGAGTAGATGTGTGTATGAGTGTGCTCCATGTAACTAAGACTCGACTCGACCAGTGTCCAACTGAACGTCTTCTCATAAGCTAGCTTCTCTAACGAACTGACAATCAGAACAGCTTGATTGAACAGTAAAATGACCAATTCGCAGAACAGCAATATAACAGGCAACAGCAACACAGCGTCAGGAACCAGGAGATAGAAAATCGACCCTAACTGGGGACCATCAATAGATCCTCCAAAATAGACACAAAACTCCCTTATTACTGAATCTAGGTTCAGCATAAAAATCTCCGACTGTGACGGTGCACAGATGCCATAGCGAATTAGGTCAAGAGCTATAGCTAGAGACCTGAGTTATCTCAGAGTGTCAGTGTGACACACAACCCAGTAAAACGTCGAAAATCACTGTCTAGACTATTCTCTGTGAACAGAGTTACACAGAGTCCTGAGAAGTATGTTTCGTCTCACCACCGAATACATACTCTACCAAACAGAGTCTAAATGACGAGAAAACAAGTAGAGACAGGAGCGAGGTGTTGTCTCAACGATGGTCAGCAGCACAGAAAGGAGGAAGGAGAAACAGTCTCCCACCTCAGGTGTGGACACGCCACCGACTGACTCCCAGCAACTAGAAGCCGGCAGTATAAAAAGCGAAGTGTCGTAAGCGGTAGTTTGCCAACTCCCGGACAGCTGCAACACTCTTGAGCACAATATGTAATGTTACATTCTACCTACGAAAATAGCTAAGTCAAATAATAATATACAGCAGATATAAACGATTTAGCTATTATCGAAAATATCAGCAATATAAAATTATAAGAAATGAAATATACATCATAAATTTATATATGTACATTATGGCCCATTCTAGGGTCGCAATACTGTGTGTGTCGACCTACACCTGTGTGTGTGTCGACCTACACCTGTGTGTGTCGACCTGCTCACCTAAAGTTTGTCGCCCTCTAATCACCTCTCACTCCCACAGACTTTTATATTTATTCCCAACTGTTCCCCGTCCCCTCCCACTTCTTCCCCTCCCGGTTCTTCCCCTCCCAGTCCTCCCCTCCCACTTCTTCCCCCTCCAGTCGTCCCCCTCCACTTCTTCCCCTTCCCATTCCTCCTTCTCACAGTCCTTCCCTCCCATTCCTTTCCCTCCCTGTCCTTCCCTCCCAGTCCTCCCTCTTCCCAGTCCTCCCCTTCCAGTCCTCCCCTCCCAGTCCTCCCCATTCCAGTCCTCCCCTCCCAGAGCTCCTCCTTTAGGTCCTTCCCCTTCCTTTCTCCCCCACTTCTTCCCTTCCCAGTCCTCCTCCTTCTAGTCCTCCCCTTCCAGTCCTACTGTCCCAGTCCTCCCCTTCTAGTCCTCCCTCTCCCAGGCCTCCTCCTTTCAGTCCTTCCCCTTCCATTTTTTCCCTCCCACTTCTTCCCCCTCCTTGTCCTCCCCCCCAGTCCTCTACTTCCCTCCCATTCCTCCCCTCCCAGTCTTCCCCTCCCAGTCCTTCCCCTCCCTATCCTCCTCCTTCTCCTCGTCTATTTTTGGGATTGTCTCTGTTCATTGTTTATGCATATTTTGAACTATTTTTTCCTATGAAATTATTGATTTGCAACGAAAGAAATGAAGAGCGACAAGCGTGTGTGCACTCTCTGAGCGTGTGCTCTCTCTGAGTGTGTTCACTCTCTGAGTGTGTGCACTCTCTGAGTGTGTGCACTCTCTGAGTGTGTGCACTCTCTAAGTGTGTGTACTCTCAGTGTGTGCACTCTCTGAGTGTGTGCACTCTCTGAGTGTGTGCACTCTCTGAGTGTGTGCACTCTGAGTGTGTGCACTCTTGAGTGTGTGCACTCTCTGAGTGTGTGCACTCTCTGAGTGTGTGCTCTCTCAACGACGACAACAACAACTACAACTACAACAACAACAACAATAACTACTACTACTACTATTACTACTAGCATAAATGGTGAGGTGCGTGGGAGAATTTTTCTTCTTATTCCTCCTCCTCCTCTTCCTTTTCTTCCTCCTTAAAAGAAGTGCCTCTTGACGGCACGACCCCCAACAGTGCCACAGTGCCAGTCACTGCCACATTAATTATTTACCAAACATTAATGCTTTCATCTTTTAGTGTGTGTGTGTGTGTGTGTGTGTGTGTGTGTGTGTGTGTGTGTGTGTGTGTGTGTGTGTGTGTGTGTGTGTGTGTGTGTGTGTGTGTGGACGATAGTTGAGTAAAATATTCATGGGTTTTCTACGTCTCTGTCTCTGTCTGTCTGTCTGCCTCTGTCTGTCTCTGTCTGTCTCTGACAAAATACTGCTGGTCAACGAGGATAAATAACTTGGCTGAGTCAGTGAAGCTTAACGTAGACCGGAGAATACTTTGTGGACAGATCACTAACAATTAAAAACCTTCTCTGGCGATAAGGTTGGCCAGTATTGACGTTCAGTCGCACGTGAATGTTGTGACACCCCCCCCCATCCTTTTTCGTTCGCCGAGAACGTGACCGTTCAGTCGTGCTGAAGGCCTGCAGGAACGTCTACATGAATGTCAGATTCAGTTTACGATCGTCGGAAGAGGCTGAGTCCATGTCGGGCTGAGTCCATGTTGGGCTGAGTCCATGTTGGGCTGAGACCGTTGTTAAACTCTCCAAACTTTTCACAGGTATATCCTAGTTGTAACGTTCACAGGTATATCCCAGTTAAAAAGTTGACTGGTATATCCCAGTTATACCGTTCACCGGTATATTCCAGATATGCCGTTCACCTGTATGGCACTGACGGAATACAGTGCTGAGGTGCAGTGCCATTATCTCGGTACTACAGCACAGTGACCGTCTTCAGTGCCATGATTTTTTTCCTATTCTCAGATGCTGTAACCTAGCGCTCACTGCCATACTTTAGTAGTCTAGTGCCACATTCTAGTGTCACGAAATAGTGCCAAATCATAATACCTTGTTTCAGTGCCATACTCCATTAATCATCTACCATAACTAATTCCTTAAGTGGTAGTGACCTGACTACCTTTAGACGGTAGCTCCAGGTGGTCGGCTAGATAATTATATGAGTGGGTGCGGGTGGGTGTGAGTTGGTCCTGACTAGCTTGTGCTACTAGGTCAGATGCCGTGCTCCTTCTTTAAGTGAATGTAACCTGACCTGACTGGGTCGGGGCATTGGCTTAAGCCGTTGGAGACTTTGACTTGCCTCGCATGGGCCAGTAGGCCTGCTGCAGTGTTCCTTCTTTCTTATGTTCTTATGTTCTTATAACTGATAAAGGTAAAACATCAACCATACTATTGTGTATTATTCTCGTTCTCTCCCGTCTCAGGGTGCCAGGGCCTACGGGTGAAGAAAGTGGTAGTGCCACCTCACGAGATCAAGGGCAAGGGCGTGGAGCTGGAGTGCCAGTACGACCTGGAGAACGACCAGCTCTACTCCCTCAAGTGGTACAAGGGCATCAAGGAGTTCTTCAGATACGTACCTGCTGATACCCCGCCCATCCAGGTGTTCGATCTGCCTGGAGTAAATGTGGATGTGAGTATAGATCTCTCTCTATCTCACTTTCTCTCTCTTTCTCTCTCCCTCTCTATCCTTCTGTTGGTGTTGTTGCTAATGATAAGGTACTTCATATAACAATTATGTTACTACTACTACTACTACTACTACTACTACTACTACTACTACTACTACTACTACTACTACTACTACTAATAATAATAATAATAATAATAATAATAATAATAATAATATTAATAATACTTTTAATATTATTATTATTATTATTACTATTATGATGATGATGATGATAATGATTATTATTATTATTAAACATCATTTCATTCTCACTCCCACCATCGCTACCACAATGCCAACCGTTTATATCACCACCACAACCACCACCACTACCACCACCACCACCTCCACCACTACCACCACCACCACCACTACCACAACCACTACCACCACCACTACCACCATCACCACCACTACCACCACCACAACCACCACCACAACTACCACCACCACCATCACCACCACTACCACCACTACCACCACCACCACCACCACTACCACCACCATCACCACTACCACCACCATCACCACTACCATAACCACCACCATCACTACCACCACCACACTACCACCACTACTTCCACCACCACCACCACCGCCACCACTACTACCACCACCACCACTACTACCACCACCACCACTATCACCACTACCACCACCACCACTACCACCACCGCCACCACCACTACCACCACCGCCACCACCACTACCACCACCACCACTGTTACCACTACCACCACCAACATCATCAACAACAAGTAAAATATTTCCACCATTCAAATAATTTAACCCACAATTCCAAAATGCCAGAGGAAAAAAAACGTTTAACGACACCTCAGCGGCAGAACGAAGCCAATAATTGAACATCTGTCGTTTATTCTACTCATTTAAAGTATTAAATCCGCTAGGAAATTGACGGAGACACCTCCCGTGTAGGTGAGTGCCCATCAGACATGTTTCTGATGGTGACTTTGCTTGTGATTGGCGTGTTTAATGTGTCTCCATTACAAAAAAACATATGCTAGCAAAGTCTTTCGTGTGGTTGTGTATGCTTTATTGCTATGCTAAATGTAGAGACGGTCTGCGTGCGTCACAGTGGAAGTAGTGTGTGTGTGTGTACTCACCTATTTGTACTCACCTATTTGTGTGTGTGTGTGTGTGTGTACTCACCTATTTGTACTCACCTATTTGTGTGTGTGTGTGTGTGTGTGTGTGTGTGTGTGTGTGTGTGTGTGTGTGACGTACCGCTGGGTATACTCTTGGTCACACGGTGTTTACTCTCCCCTTCGCTGCTTCCACCTGGTATGGCCTGATCCCTCGCTGGTAGTGTCAACACACACTCTCTCTCTCTCCGTCTGGTCTTAGCTCCTGGCCCAACCTCCTAAACTACCTAGACGGGCATTGGTAGTTTCTAGCGAAATGAACCTTACCATACCTCCACCAAGTGTTATAACTTATTTTCTCCTCCTAATAACTTAACGTAGTCTATTACAAATCTACTATTTTACGTCTGTATTATGTTTCTGCTAGTGTTCTCACCGATATTAGAATCAGTTTATTCATTTTCACCGTCTTGACGCAGCGCAGTGTTCAGTGCTGTGACTAGTGGGTCCCGAGTCGCTGGAGTAGGTAATAAAAAGGCTCTTGTCAGGACATTTACTAAAGGATTCATCAGTCCTAATGAAGCCGCTCGTGACCAAACCTTTTTTCTTTAATTAATGTCCTGAACCGAAGACAAGCGTCCTCTCCTTCGGTTAGTCGGTCTCACCGTCGTATTTGCAGGCAGTGAGGGTTCTTCCTTGCTCCTAGCTCCTGGTTCTTTTCTGTGAGTTAGTCTCTGTTGTGCTCCAGTGTCTGGTCTGACACTCTGGAAGGTTGATAACGACCACACATTATCTTACACTCTGGAAGGTTGATAACGACCACACATTATCTTACACTCTGGAAGGTTGATAACGACCACACATTATCTTACACTCTGGAAGGTTGATAACGACCACACATTATCTTACACTCTGGAAGGTTGATAACGACCACACATTATCTTACACTCTGGAAGGTTGATAACGACCACACATTATCTTATACTCTGGAAGGTTGATAACGACCACACATTATCTTACACTCTGGAAGGCTGATAACGACCACCATTATCTTACACTCTGAGTTATAACGACCACATTATCTTACACTCTGGAAGGTTGATAACGACCACACATTATCTTACACTCTGAAGGTTGATAACGACCACACATTATCTTACACTCTGAAAGGTTGATAACGACCACACATTATCTTACACTCTGAGTTGAACGACACACATTATCACTGAAGGTTGATAACGACCACACATTATCTTACACTCTGGAAGGTTGATAACGACACACATTATCTTACACTCTGGAAGGCTGATAACGACACCACATCATTACCTTCTTACACTCTGGAAGGTTGATAACGACCACACATTATCTTACACTCTGGAAGGCTGATAACGACCATACATTATCTTACACTCTGGAAGGCTGATAACGACCACACATTATCTTACACTCTGGAAGGTTGATAACGACCATACATTATCTTACACTCTGGAAGGTTGATAACGACCACACATTATCTTACACTCTGGAAGGTTGATAACGACCATACATTATCTTACACTCTGGAAGGCTGATAACGACCACACATTATCTTACACTCTGGAAGGTTGATAACGACCATACATTATCTTACACTCTGGAAGGTTGATAACGACCACACATTATCTTACACTCTGGAAGGCTGATAACGACCACACATTATCTTACACTCTGGAAGGCTGATAACGACCACACATTATCTTACACTCTGGAAGGTTGATAACGACCACACATAATTTTACAATCTGGAAGGTTGATAACGACCACACATAAATTTACAATCTGGAAGGTTGATAACGACCACACATTATCTTACACTCTGGAAGGTTGATAACGACCACACATTATCTTACACTCTGGAAGGTTGATAACGACGACACATTATCTTACACTCTGGAAGGTTGATAACGACCACACATTATTTTGTTTGTTTGACCTTTGACATATAACTCCAGTAACATATAAAATCAAAATCTCTCATTTCTATGTTGCTTAATATTTTGTATAAAAGGTATTATTTTGCCAGATATTCCAATCCAGCTTTTATTAGTTTTGTTGAAGAAGGTTGATATGTAGGCCAGAGATTCCGGTCTGATGTTGCGCACTCCCGCTGTCATTGTTGCTTTTATTTACGTGGCCAACATTATTTTTATTTTTATAATTGCAGTTGTTTGGTAGCTACCCCCCGTTGGTAGCTACCCCCCGTTGGTAGCTACCCCCCGTTGGTAGCTACCCCCCTGTTGGTAGCTACCCCCCGTTGGTAGCTACCCCCCGTTGGTAGCTACCCCCCGTTGGTAGCTACCCCCCGTTGGTAGCTACCCCCCGTTGGTAGGTACCCCCAATTGGTAGCTACCCCCTGATGGTAGCTACCCCCGTTGATAGCTACCCCCAATGGTAGCTACCTCCGTTGGTGGCTAAACCCCGCTGGTAGCTACCTCCCGTTGGTAGCTCTCCTCTAACTCCCGTTGGTAGCTACCCACGTTGGTAGCTACCCCCTGCTGGTAGCTACCCCCCGTTTGTAGCTACCTCCCGTTGGTAGCTACCCTCGTTGGTAGCTACCTCCCGTTGGTACCTACCCTCGTTGGGAAGAACTGGTTGACGCTCTCCCCTACTGTATTATTGTAGGGGAGAGTGTCAACCAGGTGGTGCATCACCCTGGGTAGCGCATCACCCACTACCCAGGGTGATGCCCTACCTGGTCTCGTTGATTGCTGTCAAACTATTGCACTATTTGTATAATTTCTTTTGTTGAATTGATGTTTTTTTTTTAGTTCGTCTTAGTCAGTTGTGACTCCTCTGTCTTGAGATGTCTCCATCCATTCTTCTGGGACCAACTATCTGGGAGGTCAGGGGAGGAGAGAAACTCCCCTGGCAGGAGGATCGAGCCTCAAGCGCTTCTAACAGTAGGGAGTAGGGTCCACGTTCTTCTGCAAAAACCTCCTGGCCCCGCCTCTTCACTGGTGTGTGTGTGTGTGTGTGTGTGTGTGTACTCACCTATATGTGGTTGCAGAGGTCGAGTCACCGCTCTTGGAGTGTGTGTGTGTGTATATATAAATACGAGCAAAGAGAAGCGATGAACTAAGAAAACAACACCAAGACCGCAAGAGAGACATAAATAAAAGGAAAGGCGACTAAAGCGCCGACTTTCAGAAACGCCAACATATGCGGATCTGCAAAACGAAAAAAGGAAAAAAAATCGTGGCAATTTAACATTTGTCAGATAAAGTATTCATTTAATCCCTCATCTGAGTCACAGTTAAAAAAAATATTGGCAACGAAACAGCCTCATCAGTTAGATTAAAAGAACCGTCTATGTTATCTTGGAATATCTGTCATTTTACGACCTTTTTTTAATCATTTGAGGAAGTGAGGGGAAAAAATTGTGACAGCTTCTGGTGAAAGAATTACAGCAGGCCGCTGTGTGTGTGTGTGTGTGTGTGTGTGTGTGCGTGTGTGTGTGTGTGTGTGTGTGCGTGTGTGTGTGTGTGTGTGTGTGTGTGTGTGGTGTGTGTGTGTGTGTGTGTGTGTGTGTGCGTGTGTGTGTGTGTGTGTGTGTGTGTGTGTGTGTGTGTGTGTGTGTGTGTGTGTATGTGTGTGTGTGTGTGTGTGTGTATGTGTGTGTGTGTGTGTGTGCGTGTGTACGTGTGTGTGTGTGTGTGGTGTGTGTGTGTGTGTGTATGTGTGTGTGTGTGTGTGTGTGCGTGTGTGCGTGTGTGTGTGTGTGTGCGTGTGTGTGTGTGTGTGTACTCACCTAATTGTGGTTGCAGGGGTCGAGACTCAGCTCCTGGCCCCGCCTCTTCGCTGTCTGCTACTGGGTCTCTGCTCTCCCTGCTCCATGAGCTTTATCATACCTTGTCTTAAAACTATGTATGGTTCCTGCCTCCACTATATCTTTCTCTAGACTATTCCACTTCCTGACTACTCTGTGGCTGAAGAAATGTTTCCTGACATCCCTTTGACTCATCTGAGTCTTCAGCTTCCAGTTGTGTCCCCTTGTTTCTGTGTTCCCTCTCTGGAACATCCTGTCACTGTCTACCTTGCCAATTCCCCGCAGTATTTTGTATGTCGTTATCATGTCTCCTCTGACCCTTCTTTCCTCCAGTGTTGTTAGTCCTATTTCCCTCAACCTTTCTTCATAGGACAGACCCCTGAGTTGTGGAACTAACCTTGTCGCAAACCTTTGCACTTTCTCTAGTTTCTTTACGTGCTTGACCAGGTGTGGGTTCCAGACTGGTGCTGCATATTCTAGTATGGGCCTGACGTACACGGTATACAGTGTCTTGAACGATTCCTTGTTAAGGTAACGGAACGCTAATCTTTGGTTTGCCAGTTGCCCATATGCTGACGCAGGTATCTGGTTGATATGTGCCTCCGGAGACGTGCTTGGCGTTATACTCACTCCAAGGTCTTTCTCCTTTGCCGAGGTTTGTAGCCTTTGTCCGCCTAGCTTGTACTCTGTCAGCGGTCTTCTTTGCCCTTCTCCGATCCTCATGACTTTGCATTTGGAGGGGTTGAATTCGAGAAGCCAATTGCTAGACCAGATGTCGAGCTTGTCCAGGTCTGTTTGCAGCCCTGCCTGTTCCTCTTCCGATGTGATTCTCCTCATTATTTTCACATCATCCGCGAATAGAGACACTTATGAGTCTATCCCGTCCGTCATGTCATTTACATATACCAGGAATAACACTGGTCCTAGGACTGACCCCTGCGGTACACCGCTCGTCACAGGCGCCCACTGTGATACCTCACCACGCACCATGACCCGTTGCTGTCTCCCTTTGAGGTATTCCCTGATCCATTCCAGTGCCCTTCCTGTTATACCTGCTTGTTCTTCCAACTTCTTTACTAATCTCATGTGAGGAACTATGTCGAAGGCATTCCTGCAGTCCAGGAAAATGCAATCAACCCACCCTTCTCTCTCTTGCCTTACCTCTGTTACTTTATCATAGAACTCTAGGAGGTTTGTTACACAGGATTTGCCTTCCCGGAATCCGTGCTGTCTGGTGTTTATTATCCTGTTCCGCTCAAGGTGTTCCACCATTCTTTTCCTGATGATTTTCTCCAGGACTTTGCACACTATACATGTAAGTGACACCGGTCTATAGTTTAGTTCCTCTTTTCTGTCTCCTTTTTTAAAGATGGGGACTACGTTGGCCTTCTTCCATACCTCAGGTAGCTGCCCAGTTTCAAGGGATGTGTTGAATATTATGGTAAGTGGCACACTCAGTACCTCAGCTCCTTCCCGAAGAACCCACGGGAAGATATTGTCCGGACCCATCGCCTTTGAGGTATCGAGGTCACTGAGTAACTGCTTCACTTCCTCCTCAGTTGTATGCCCTCTAGCACTTGGTACATCCCTTGTTGGTGACGAACCCCGTCCTGTCTACCCAGCTGCCTTCCTTCCTCCATTGTGAATACTTCCTTAAACCTCAAGTTGAGCTCCTCACATACCTCTTGATCATTACTTGTGAGTTCCCCATCTTCTCTCCTCAGCCTTATCACCTGGTCATTGACTGTTGTCTTCCTTCTGATGTGACTGTACATCAGTTTCGGGTCGGACTTAACTTTCGATGCTATGTCATTTTCGTACTGTTTCTGGGCCTCCCTCCGTACTTGTGCATACTTTTGTCTAGCTCTTCTACTAATCTCTCTGTTTACCTGGGTTCTTTGCCTTCTGTACCGTTTCCATTCTCTGATACTCTGAATCTTTGCCTCCCTGCACCTTTGGGTAAACCAGGGGCTCTTTCTGTGTCTGTGTGTCTGTGTGTGTGCGTGTGTGTGTGTGTGTGTGTGTGTGTGTGTGTGTACTCACCTAATTGTACTCACCTAATTGTGGTTGCAGGGGTCGAGACTCAGCTCCTGGCCCCGCTTCTTCGCTGCCCGCTACTGGGTCTCTGCTCTCCCTGCTCCATGAGCTTTATCATACCTCGTCTTAAAACTGTGTATGGTTCCTGCCTCCACTATATCTTTCTCTAGACTATTCCACTTCCTGACTACTCTGTGGCTGAAGAAATGCTTCCTAACATCCCTTTGACTCATCTGAGTCTTCAGCTTCCAGTTGTGTCCCCTTGTTTCTGTGTTCCCTCTCTGAAACATCCTGTCACTGTCTACCTTGTCGATTCCCCGCAGTATTTTGTATGTCGTTATCATGTCTCCTCTGACCCTTCTTTCCTCCAGTGTTGTTAGTCCTATTTCCCTCAGCCTTTCTTCATAGGACAGACCCCTGAGTTGTGGAAATAACCTTGTCGCAAACCTTTGCACTTTCTCTAGTTTCTTTACGTGCTTGACCAAGTGTGGGTTCCAGACTGGTGCTGCATATTCTAGTATGGGCCTGACGTACACGGTGTACAGTGTCTTGAACGATTCCTTGTTAAGGTAACGGAACGCTAATCTTAGGTTTGCCAGTCGCCCGTATGCTGCCGCAGTTATCTGGTTGATGTGTGCCTCCAGAGACGTGCTTGGCGTTATACTCACCCCAAGGTCTTTCTCCTTTGCCGAGGTTTGTAGCCTTTGTCCGCCTAGCCTGTACTCTGTCAGCGGTCTTCTTTGCCCTTCTCCGATCTTCATGACTTTGCATTTGGTGGGATTAAATTCGAGAAGCCAGTTGCTAGACCAGATGTCAAGCTTGTCCAGGTCTGTTTGAAGTCCTGCTTGGTCCTATTCCGATGTGATTCTCCTCATTATTTTCACATCATCTGCGAACAGAGACACTTCTGAGTCTATCCCGTCCGTCATGTCATTTACATATCAAGAATAACACTGGTTCTAGGACTGTGTGTGTGTGTGTGTGTGTGCGTGTGTGTGTGTGTGTGTGTGTGTGTGCGTGTGTGTGTGTGTGTGTGTGTGTGTGTGCGTGTATGCGTGTGTGTGTGTGTGTGTGTGCGTGTGTGTGTACTCACCTAGTTGTACTCACCTAGTTGTGGTTGCAGGGGTCGAGACATAGCTCCTGGCCCCGCCTCTTCACTGGCCGCTACTGGATCACTCTCCCTGCGCCATGAGCTTTATCATACCTCTTCTTAAAGCTGTGTATGGAACCTGCCTCCACTACATCGCTTCCCAAGCTATTCCACTTCCCGACTACTCTGTGACTGAAGAAATATTTCCTAACATCCCTGTGATTCATCTGAGTCTTCAACTTCCAACTGTGTCCCCTTGTTGCTGTGTCCCATCTTTGTCCCATATTTTATATGTCGTTATCATGTCCCCCCTATCTCTCCTGTCCTCCAGTGTAGTCAGGTCGATTTCCCTTAACCTCTCCTCGTAGGACATACCCCTTAGCTCCGGGACTAGTCTTGTTGCAAACCTTTGCACTTTCTCTAGCTTCTTTACGTGCTTGGATAAATGTGGGTTCCAAACTGGTGCTGCATACTCCAGTATGGGCCTAACGTACACAGTGTACAGGGTCCTGAACGATTCTTTATTAAGATGTCGGAATGCTGTTCTTAGGTTTGCTAGGCGCCCGTATGCTGCAGCAGTTATTTGGTTGATGTGCGCCTCAGGAGATGTGCCTGGTGTTATACTCACCCCAAGATCTTTTTCCTTGATTGAGGTTTGTAGTCTCTGGCCCCCCTAGACTGTACTCCGTCTGCGGTCTTCTTTGCCCTTCCCCAATCTTCATGACTTTGCACTTGGTTGGGTTGAACTCCAGGAGCCAATTGCTGGACCAGGCTTGCAGCCTGTCCAGATCCTTTTGTAGTTCTGCCTGGTCCTCTTCCGATTGAATTCTTCTCATCAACTTCACATCATCTGCAAACAGGGACACCTCGGAGTCTATTCCTTCCGTCATGTCGTTCACAAACACCAGAAACAGCACCGGGCCTAGGACTGACCCCTGTGGAACCCCACTCGTCACAGGCGCCCACTCTGACACCTCGCCACGGACCATGATTCGCTGCTGTCTTCCTGACAGGTATTCCCTGATCCATTGTAGTGCCTTCCCTGTTGTCCCTGCCTGGTCCTCCAGCTTCTGCACTAATCTCTTGTGTGGGACTGTGTCAAACGCCTTCTTACAGTCCAAGAATATGCAATTTACCCACCCCTCTCTCTCTTGTCTTACTGCTGTCACCCTGTCATAGAACTCCAGTAGGTTTGTGACACAGGATTTCCCGTCCCTGAAACCGTGTTGGCTGTCGTTGATAAGCTCATTCCTTTCTAGGTGCTCCACCACTCTTCTCCTGATAATCTTCTCCATGACCTTGCATACTATACATGTCAGTGACACTGGTCTGTAGTTTAGTGCTACGTTTCTGTCTCCTTTTTTAAAAATTGGAACTATATTTGCTGTCTTCCATACCTCTGGTAGTTGCCCTGTTTCGATAGACGTGTTGAAGATTGTTGTTAGGGGTACACATAGCTCCTCTGCTCCCTCTTTCAGGACCCATGGAGAAATGTTGTCCGGCCCCATCGCCTTTGAGGTATCTAGCTCGCTTAGTAGCCTCTTCACTTCCTCCTCAGTTGTGTGTATCGTGTCCAGCACCTGATGGTGTACCCTACCTCTCCTCCTTTCTGGAGGCCCTTCTATTTCCTCTGTGAACACCTCTTTGAATCTCATGTTGAGCTCCTCACACTTCGTGGTCATTTCTTGTGACCTCCCCTCCTTCCTTCCTCAGCCTGATCACCTGGTCCTTGACTGTTGTTCTCCTCCTGATGTGGCTGTACAACATATTTGGGTCAGATTTTGCTTTCGCTGCTATGTCATTTTCGTATTGTCTTTGGGCTTCCCTTCTTACCTGTGCATATTCATTTCTGGCTCTACGACTGCTCTCCTTATTCTCCTGGGTCCTTTGCCTTCTATACTTCTTCCATTCCCTGGCACACTTGGTTTTGGCTTCCCTGCACCTTTGGGTGAACCATGGGCTCATCCTGGCTTTTTCGCTTTTCCTGTTACCCTTGGGTATAAACCTCCCCTCATCTTCCATGCAAATTGTTGTCATATATTCCATTATCTCGTTTACCGACTTCCCTGCCAGCTCTCTGTCCCACTGAACTCCGTGCAGGAAGTTCTTCATGCCCACGTAGTCACCTTTCTTGTAGTTTGGCTTCATTTGTGCAGCCCTTCCTGCTTCCCCCTCCACTTGTAACTCTACTATGTAGTCGAAGCTTAGAACCATATGATCACTGGCCCCAAGGTGGCTTTCATGTGTGATGTCCTCAATGTCTGCGCTACTCAGGGTGAATACTAGGTCCAGTCTCGCTGGTTCGTCCTCCCCTCTCTCTCTCTGGTATTGTCCCTTACATGTTGGTACATGAGATTTTCCAGTACCACGTCCATCATTTTAGCCCTCCATGTTTCTTGGCCCCCATGTGGTTCTAAGTTCTCCCAATCGATTTCCTTATGGTTGAAGTCACCCATGATCAGTAGCTTCGCCCTGCTCGCATGAGCCCTTCTGGCCAATTCGGCCAGTGTGTCAACCATCGCTCTATTACTCTCATCATACTCTTGCCTTGGTCTCCTGCTGTTCTGTGGTGGGTTATACATCACTGCAATTATCACCTTTGGACCTCCGGACTGAAGTGTTCCTATTATACAATCTCCTGCTTCTCCTCTGTCCCCTCTCTCCAGCTCCTCAAAATCCCATCTGTTTTTGATCAGCAGTGCCACTCCTCCACCCTTTCTGTTCCCTCTGTCTTTCCTCAGGATCTGGTATCCCGTTGGAAAGATGGCATTTGTTATCATCCCTGTGAGCTTTGTTTCAGTGAGGGCTATGATGTCCGGTGATGCCTCTTTGATTCTTTCATGCCACTCCTCCCACTTATTCGTTATTCCATCTGCGTTCATGTACCATACATTCAGTTTCCTCTCCAACACTGTGTTTCGGGGGTCTGTGGGGTGGGGCCTGGCGTGTGCTGGGGATCTACTGCATAGTGAGGGGTGGGGGATGTAAGTGTGGATTGTGGTCTGTGTTGGGATAGCGTGTTTGGTTTTGGGGTTCTGGGGATGGATTTGTGTGTGCTCGCTCCTGTTGCTCTTCCCTATTCTGGTTGGTTTCTGCTGATCATGTCTGTCTCACTCTTCCCAGCTCCTTTCGCTTTTGCCTCCACTCCCTCAGCTGCTGTCTTTCTGTTTTTGTTCTGTCCAGGTCTAGGAACACCCTTCTGTATGCTGACGATTCCTTCAGCCGTGGTTTCTCTTGCAGGATCCTGTTTCGCACTGTTTCTGTCTTGAAGATCAGCTTGACTGGCCGTTTTCTCCCCTTCATGTACCCCCCTATTCTCTGAAAATTTACTATCTCAGACATGTCCTCTTCGCCTATTTCTCTAATGACGTTCTCAATCTCCTGTCTTTCCTCCTGCCGTCTTTCATTGTGTGTCCTTAATTTGCTCTCCTGGAGCCCGTGAATAAACACTGACTTCTCCCTCTCCGCCTCCCATTTCCTTTCCCTCCATCTCTCCCCAATGTTTTTCTGTGTGTGTGTGTGTGTGTTTGTGTGTGTGTGTGTGTGTGTGTGTGTGTGCGTGTGTGTGTGTGTGTGTGTGTGCGTGTGTGTGTGTGTGTGTCGTGTGTGTGTGTGTGTGTGTGTGTGTGCGTGTGTGTGTGTGTGTGTGCGTGTGTGTTAGTTAGTTACCATTTTGTCCTAGGCACATGTCGATTAGACACTAGGCGTGTTGTATGTATGTGTGTGTGTGTGTGTGTGTGTATGTGTGTGTGTGTGTGACGAAACACTTCGAAATGTTTCGGCCCCGCCGGGAATTGAACCCGGGCCCTCCGTGCGTGAAGAAAGAGCGGTAGCCACCATGCCATCGGGGCGTGTGTGTGTGTGTGTGTGTGTGTCGTGTGTGTGTGTGTGTGTGTGTGTGTGTGTGTGTGTGTGTGTGTGCGTGTGTGCGTGTGTGCGTGTGTGTGTGTGTGTTTGTGTGTGTGTGTGTGTGTGTGTGTGTGTGTGTGTGGAGGCCAGAGGACGAGTGTCTAGAGGGAGAGAGGGAGAGTGGCAGGGTGGGTGAGAGAGAGAGAGAGAGAGAGAGAGAGAAGAGAGAGAGAGAGAGAGAGAGAGAGAGAGAGAGAGAGAGAGAGAGAGAGAAGGAGAGAGAGAGGAGAGAGAGAGAGAGAGAGAGAGAGAGAGAGAGGAGAGAGAGAGAGAGAGAGAGAGAGAGAGAAGAAGACTGAAACCAGAGCAAAAGGACTCAAATAATGGTCATTTCTTGAGATTTTCACTCAGTACATTTCCACATCCGTCAATATTACATTTTTTAACGGAAAGGGTTGAAGGTAAGGGGAAGGGTTTGAAGGTAAGGGGAAGGGGTTGAAGGTAAGGGGAAGGGGGGATCGAGAATGAGTGCCGGTGAAGGGTGGTGGGAAGAACGGGCTGAGGGAGAAAGGGGGAAAGAACGGGTTGAGGGAGTAAGGGGGGGGAAGGGGATGGTAGAGGGGAGGGGTGTGGTTCCTCTTCTCCCTCAACTTTTAACTCTCAGTTAGTGGCAAGTTAAGTCCCATTAGCAAGAGTTTAAGACAACTCTCCTCGCGGCTTACTTCTTTGTCGACACCCGAGGTAATAGTGGTGTTCAGTGGGGTGGGGCCCGTCTGTCAGCTTGGGAACTCGCGTGAGAGGCCTGTCTGTCAGCTTATGGGCCCGCCTGTTTGTGTGTGTGATGCCTGTCTGTCAGCTTTTGGCCCGCCTGTGTGTGTGAGAGGCCTGTCTGTCAGCTTATGGGCCCGCCTGCCTGTGTGAGATGCCTCTCTGTCAACGTGTCAGCTTTGGGGCCCTCCTGTGTGTGTGAGATGCCTGTCTCTCAGTTTGAGGGCCTGCCTGCCCGTGTGAAATGCCTGTCTGTCAGCTTGGGGGCCCGCCTGTGTGTGAGAGAGGACTGTCTGTCAGCTTAGGGGCCCGCCTGAGGGTGTGAGAGGACTGTCTGTCTACCTGGGGGTCCGCATGTTTGTGTCAGGGACTCTTCTGTCTTCTGGGCTTCTATACTTCTGTTAGCTGAGTAATAAATTAGCAGACGTTAATTTAGGCATAAAATACTACTAAATAATACTTATTACAAGGGTCAACACAAGTAGCTAGGCATCTGAGGAAGTTGTAATTGAGTTATGAACCAGACTTGATGTGAGTAGTGTTGCAGTGGGCAGGTGGAGGAGGGCAGAGTGATGCAGTGTGTGGGTGGAGGTGGGAGAGTGTTACTATCAGGGCGAGAGGTGCTGTCGCTATCTCAGACAGTTCACATCTAGTTGGTAGGTTGCAGCCCTTATTTCCTAGCAACAATCCCTCAGACTTCACATCATAAGAACGTCTCCCAGAATCCTCATCATAGTAACATCTCCCAAACTCCTCATCTTAGCAACATCTCCCAGACTGACTCACCTTGTGTGTTGTCAAGGATAGTGACTCACCTTGTGTGTCCTCCAGGACACTGACTCACCCTGTGCACCCGCAAACTTCCTTCATAATATTATTTCGGATTTAAAACCTCAATAGCAGTCTGCAATTTGCCTGGAATCTCCTCCAGGATTTGGAGTTTTATCCAGCTCTCGTTGCTGGAACTTTGGACTGGAGGTTTGCTCCCTGTCTTGAATTCAAAAGTAACTGTGGATTTTAAGTCTTAGATCTCATTCTTGACTTCTTCTTGATCTCTAGCGCACACTTGGGCGTTCCGCCGAGCCAATGGGAGTTCGAAGAAGGATCGACACACTTTTCGATTGGGATCTAAGAGTAGAGAAAGATTTTATCGTGTTGTTCAGACAAGTCTCGTGGCACTCAGAGAAATCTCCTCGTGGTTTGTAAGAGTCTTACAAGAGAGAGCTCTGTTCAGTTAGGATGAGTTTGTATGAGTTTAGGAGCGTCATGAAGCCGTACCGAGGACAGGTGCACAGAGAAGAAGAATAACTGTGAGGAGAAGATATAAAAGATGAGAATATTGTGTCCACTGGTCCAC
>WNWK01013156.1:0-2500 GCA_009830355.1 Cherax destructor | reverse complement strand
TCTCTTTCATATATCTTTCTATTCCTTATTCTTTATTTTCGGCTCTTACTCTTTCTCTACTTCCTCTTCCTCAAATCTGCCTCTTCTGCTTCTCTTCCATCTCTCTTCTACTCCTCGTTCCCTCTCCTTCTCCCCTATTACAGTGGACCCCGCTATTCGAACGGCTCGGCAGTCGAACAAATCGTCATTAGTACAAAAATTCGAAATCGTCATGCGAACAAATTATCGCGAGTCGAACGAATACGTTCGTGACCTGTCGGCCCAGGCGCTTGGGTGCCTCACAGCGCAGGCGTGGAGAGCCAGTCCCGCGTTGTTTACACTCGAGAGAACAATACCCTGCACGCTTCCACAGACATTTCACACTTAATTAAAATTTTTTTGGAGTTTGTTCATTAGTGCGACTGTGAAATAAGCTACCATGGGTCCCAAGAAAGTTCCTAGTGGTACCCCTGGGCTGATAAAAGTGAGAAACACCGTAGAAATGAAGAAGGAAATAATACAAAAATACGAGAGTGGTGTGCGATTGTGTGATCTTGCCAGGATATATGGCAAAAACAGGTCAACTATCGCTTCTATCCTGCTTAAGAAGGAAGAAATTAAGCAAGCTGATGTTGCAAAAGGTGTTACTGTGCGAGCCAAAAACAGACCACAAATAATCGAAGAGATTGAAAAGTTGTTGCTGGTGTGGATCAAGGATAAAGAGTTAGCGGGTGATAGTGTGTCTGAGTCAATTATTTGTGAAAAGGCAAGGAACTTGCATGCCGATCTTTTAAAGAAAATGCCTGCAACCAGTGCTGATTGTAATGGTAGTGAATTTAAAGCCAGCAAAGGCTGGTTTGAGAGATTTAAACATCGTAGTGGCATACATAATGTGGTAAGGCATGGTGAGGCTGCCAGTTCAGACAAACATGCAGCTGAAAAATTCATAAAGGAGTTTCAGGACTACATAAAGACTGAAAAATTGAAACCTGAACAAGTGTTCAATTGTGACGAAACAGGCCTGTTTTGGAAGAAAATGCCCAACAGGACCTACATTACTCAGGAGGAAAAGGCACTGCCAGGACACAAGCCTATGAAAGACAGGCTAACTCTCATGATGTGTAGTAATGCTAGTGGGGATTTTAAATTAAAGCCTTTACTAGTGTATCACTCAGAAAATCCCAGAGTGTTCAAGAGACACAATGTCGTCAAAAGTAGATTGTGTGTCTTGTGGAGAGCTAGTCAGAATGCATGGGTCACAAAGCACCTTTTCAGTGACTGGATCCATGAAGTGTTTGGCCCCAGTGTGAGAAAATACCTACAGGAAAAGGGTTTGGACAAAAGTGCCTCCTGTTGCTGGACAATGCTCCTTCACATCCTCAAAACATGGAAGACCTACTGTGTGAAGACTTCAAATTCATAAAACTGAAGTTCTTGCCTCCCTAACACCACTCCCCTCCTCCAGCCCATGGACCAGCAGGTCATCTGTAACTTCAAAAACTCTACACAAAAGCAGTGTTTGAAAAGTGCTTTGAAATGACCTCGGACAGTGAATTGACCCTTAGAGAGTTCTGGAAGAATCATTTCAATATCTACAGCTGCATAGGCCTTATAGGCAAGGCTTGGGAGACCATTGTGGCCAGGTTGTGTCCAACAGAGGGATTTTGAAGAGTTTGAGGCTGACCCTGACCCTGCCGACCCTGTGCCTGTTGTGGACTGTATTGTGGAATTGGGCAAGTCCATGGGGTTGGAGGTGAGTGGCGATGATGTGGAAGAGCTAGTGCAGGGACACAGGGTAGAGCTAACAACTCAAGAGCTGCAAGAGCTGGAAATGGAAGAGCATCAGACCAGATTTGAGGCTATTGATTCACGGGAGAAGGAGGAGGAAGAGGGGCTGAAGAAGGTGCCTTCTTCAGAGATTAAGGAGATGTGTACAATGTGGAATAGATTGCAAAGTTTTGTTGAAAAATACCACCCTGAACAAGCTCAAACAAGCCATAACAGCAGCATGTTCAGTGACCAAACAATGTCCTTCTTCAGGAACATGTTGAAAAGGCGCCAGAAACAGAGGACTGTGGACAGTTATTTTGTTAAAGTGTCCAGTAACTCCCAAGCTGGTCCTAGTGGGATTAAAAGACAAAGAAAGAAGTAACCCCAGATAGGGCTTTGGTACCTGAAGTCCTTCTGGAAGGGATTCCCTTCCAAACACTAACCCCTCCCTCCCTCCCTCCTACTCCCTCTCTTCCATATGCCATCAACAATCTTCAATAATGGTAAGTAAAAGACTTGCATTTATTTACTAATACTTTTAGTAGTACAGCACTGTAGTATTTAATGTTTTTGTCTATGTAGAAGCTTAATTTTATTAAAATATAATATTTTTTATATATTTTTGGATTTCTGGAACGGATTAATTGTATTTCCATTATTTCTTATGGGAAAATTAAATCGCCTTCGAACATTTCACGTTAAGAACAAGCTCCTGGAACGGATTAAATTCGAATGGCGAGGGTCCACTGTA